>JAODAL010056523.1:0-23237 GCA_025379985.1 Phyllomedusa bahiana | reverse complement strand
GGTTTGGGGGGGGGGTTTAGGGGAAATACAATCCGAAAGAAAAGGCTCCATTTTCTGCCAGTGCAAAAAAAAATAATGTTAAAAACGCACTTTTATTGGATCATCCTTAAAACCATGATGTAAAAACAAATACGCCAAGAAGTTTACGCGTTTCAAGCCCGTTAGTCGGCTCTTAATCTTAACAAACAGCAAACCCAACGATCAAAATCCATTTTCTTGAGACTAATTAAGCTAGACACCTGAAATTTAACTCATTGTTGACCACAGGGTGTATACATCAAAGAGAAACATAGTGTTTACAAATAGATAAATAGAATCACATAAAATATACAAGAATATTAATACAAATACATAAGATCTGACTTTTAATTGAGTCCCTGTGGATATTGTTTGTCCAGTGCAAGAATCCAGTACGCTTCTCTATTGAGTAATTTTCTCCAATCTCCTCCTCATACTGGTTTCGCTACCCCCTCAAAAGGTTGATTTTTGAAAGGGTTAACCTAGTGAATGAATCTTTTTAAAAATGCCTAGACCGTGTTTCTCAATCATCCTCAAGACCCACCAACAGGTCATGTTTTTAGGATCTCCCATAGAATGACGGAAAAAAAATTAAATCCCTGTGCAATGCAAAGGAAATCCTGAAAACGTGACCTTGGTGGGTCTTTAGGACTGGAGTTGAGAAAACGCCCGACGCCCTGACAAATCCTCAAAACTTGAGTTCTTATGTATAGTAGCCCCTAATCCTAATATGTAGGCTCCTGGTAGTGCAGCCTACATATTGCAAATTGTATTCATCGCACCATATCATGTACACCACATGATCACTATGACAATTCAAAAAAGACGAAATTTGATATGTTTTATCAGCAGTACTAGATGAAAACTCCTTACTCTTAACCATATACTTGCACAGATTACATCTTCTCGTACCACATTTATAAGATCTAGCCACCTGTTTCTTTTAGGGGATTCTATTGTGTACATACTGGGTGAGACAATATTCCCTATCGTTCTAGACCTACTCAGTACAAATTTGCATCCATGTTTCAAATATTTGCGTAAGGTAACATCACAAGTAAGGATAGGGAGATACCTCACGATTATATTTATCACATCATAAAATTGACGACTAAAATTGGTAATAAAGCTGACTTGAAAATCACTATTAGCCTTCTTGTTCTTGACCTCACGTAAGAGTTCTGATCTATCCCTATTCTCTACTCTCGTAATAGCTCTCTGAATGGATCTAGGTTTGTATTCCCTCTGTAATAATCTCTGATAAATGACTCGTTTTTCCTCCTCATAATCTTTTTCTGTATTGCAATTCCTTTTGGCCCAAACTAACTCACCAAAAGTCAGATTTCTAGTGACATGGACCGGATGGCAACTATATGCACAAAGTAATCCATTACCCGAAATGGACTTCCTATGTGTACGGGTATACATTTTACCATTCATAGGATTCCCTGTTAGTCTCAGATCTAAGAATGCAATTTGTGAATGTCTAGTCTCATAGGTAAATTTTAATTTCTCCTGATAAAAATTGATGTAGTCAACGAACTTAGATATAGTAGTATATGGACCCTGCCAAATCAGCAAGGTGTCATCTATATATCTACTATAGAAAAATATGTATGAAGCAAAGGGATTAGATGGAGAATATATGTATTTTTTCCTCCCACCAGGCAACATAGATGTTAGCCAACAATGGGGAAAAACAGGAGCCCATGGGGCAACCCTGAACCTGAAGATAAAACTGGTTGGCAAACTGAAAATAATTATGCTGCAAAGGAATTCAGTTACTGTGAGGATAAATTGTTTCATATGTCCATTATATTGTGTATACTTATTGAGTTGGCAGCTCAAAGCAATCAATGATCAGTGTGGGATAGACGTATATAGTCACACAATGTCACATGACACCCACATATATGAAGGTTGCCATGAAATTTCATCCAGATATCTCAAAACATCTCTGGGATCTCTTAAGTAACTTGGGGAGCGTCGTACAAGTGGTTGAAGGTGTCTATCTGAACTTTTAAGCATGTGGTTAAAGATTGACCCAATGCCAGAGATGATTGGGTGTAAGGGAGGAGGAAAAATTCCCTTATGGGTTTTGGGGAATGCATGAAAAATCGGTACCTTAGGAAATTTGACTGACATGCTATCTCTCTGTTTAGATGCAAGAACTTCCAGAGCCAGCCTTTCCTCCAATAACCTGTTTATCTGTTTACTAAAACAAGTGGTAGGATCTGAAGACAATGTTCTATAAACACTGACATAATCTAACATTTTTTTAATCTCTCAATAATACAGTTGTTTATCTAGAACAGTGACCACACTGCTTTTATCAGAAGGCCGTACCACTAGATAAGGGTTATCGCGTAAATCCTTTAGAGCCTTAAATTCTTTCGGAGTTAAATTTTTGTTTGTATTATGCTCCCACATATAAAGATCCCTAAAATCCTGCTCTACTAGATGTTAAAAATCATCCATAATTTTAGCTCTTGAGTTAATGGGATAAAAATCCACATTCTTAATGTACTGTAAATTGACATGATGTGGGCTCATATTAGAAACAGTTAACATCCTGACAAATCGATTTACATCTTTGATGGTGTTAAATAGATCAAAATCCGTTGAAGGAGCATAATTTAAACCTTTGCTTAATACTTTGTGTTGATCTACACTCAAAATACATGCTGCAAGATTAAGTACTGTAAAGTCCTCGATGATAGGCACCTGTTCGGATTTTGCGGTAGAATGTTCTTTTACCGCTGCATTCTGAGCGAGTTCCTGGTTTGATAGCTTAAAGTAAATTTGCTTTTGTTTTTTACCCACCCTTCTCGTCCGTTTGTGGGGCGTGAGTAACTCCTTGCTCCCCGTGCATTTTTTGGAAATCTAGAGGCATTGTTATTATTAACCATCTGAGGTTCTCGGGGATCTGCAAAACCCTCGGAATCCGAGGTATCTGTGCATGTCTCATTACTGTCCGTTTCCACAGATAGGAAGGATACTCTTCTATCCCTTCTCTTATTTTTATATTTTTTTTAGAATAGACCTGAGACGATCCTGGGGCGACGAACTGTGTTGCCACCTATATACCTTCCCCTGTACATAGTCCAAAGAGTCCTGATAGAATTTATTCTGTTTAACAGATACAATACTGTCCTCTAGTTTAGTGATATTGGCTTTTAACTTATCATCTAGGATTTGATAGAGTGGATCCTCTTCGTATGAAACAAGGGAATGTTTAATATCCTGTAGTGAAACTCCCAATTTAGTTAAGGAATCTTGTTCATATTTGATGATGAGCTGCATGAGTTCCATCGAGCAATCACTCAACGTGTTATTCCACTGTTCGATAAACGTTTCAACATATGCAAAAGTTGGATATTTGGTCAGTCTTAGTCCTCTAGGAATCGTTTTCTTGTCCATATAGGACTGCAGTGTAGTGCTATCCCACCATAGTTTCAATTGTTTACACATGACTTTTTCCAATTCTGACATCTTCTGTCTCAGATCCAAATTATCATGATAAGCTATGGTGGTATCTTTACCAAAAATTGATTGAGCTCTATCTGCATTATCAATCGAAGGGGTGGTTTGCAGTCTCATAGACACTTGTGCGTCTGAGTCTTAAATCATGTTTATGCGGATAAATTTAAAGTACTATGACTCCTTATCGTGAAGTGAACAAAAGTATATCTGGGAGCATAAACCCCAGCCAAAATAGCAGCCACTAAACACGGAAAACTGGTAAACGCTCACCAGTAGTTAATCTTCACAGAGGGTCCGCATAAAGTCCTTTCACGCACGGTGCACCTAGAAGGTGAATATCCGGCTATAGATATTCCAACATGCGAAGATACAATCCGAAAGGCTCCAGCACTCGTGCTCAGGATGCAAAAAATAATTTTCCGTGTTTAGGAGTTTACCTCCTCCCTTTAGTCATCAACAGGAAGGTCATTTTCCTTAGTAAATACAACAAACAAATCACTAGAGGTATAGCACCTAGAATGAAGATATACATTTATAAAACATAGCTTTTATTAAATGATGTATAAAAGACCTCAAAAATACCATAAAATATAAGGAAAACTATCACTAAACTGCCTACCGAAATGGGGAGCCCGCCCCTATAAGGGCGACCCCAAACAGGAACCTAGACTGTCACTAACCCTAACTACCCCTAAACCACCAAATTACAACCTACTAAACATAAAATACCAAACAATTACAAAGGTGCTTAAAGAAAGTGATATAAATAAATAAATAACCAATCAAAAAATAAAAGAGAATGTTCCAATGTTCCGACGCGTTTCCCCCCTAGATAGCGGGGTTCATCAGGGAACAATTTAGATTTTTAGAGGTAGAGCAAAAAATATATAGATATGACAATTATAAATGCAGTAATCAGAGATGAGAATAGACTCATGTCCCTTAGCATTGATGTGCCACGATAATACGATATAAAGGGTTCCCAGATAGAAGCATTAAGGATCCCCACATTGCAGTTGCTGGGATGTGGCTCGGTCGGCAGCAGCAAAATTTACAAGTCCCGGTGTAAGTATATAAGTAGTCAAACATAATTACAAGCAGCTGGGAACTCACTTACCTAGCGGTGTGAACTGCCATTGGATTCCTACGTGCCGGAAAAAGCACGTGGAAATGACATCCAAAAACCACAAGATCTGGCGTGCAACGCTGGTGTCGCCCGGTGCATGCGCGCTAGTGTCAGTGGCGTATAAAGATTACACGCAAACAAACTACAAGAACCGGCATGCATTGCCAGAAATGTCCGGCGCATGCGCACTAACAATAATGACGTGCCCCATACGCTACGGTATCAGGAAGAAACCAAAAATAATACTGGCGTTTACATGGTATCTGGAAAGATTCACCCGCAGGTATAGGGAGACGGAGCTGAAGGATATATAGGACAGTAATACACAGGGTGGTGCAATATGAAAATAGCTTTGTCCATGCCTTATTGACACCCAAATATGCATACTAGAAACAACAATAAGTGGATACCTAAATACTATACATACTATACAGACATTGTTATAGACTACAAAAAAGGACTGGAAATTTGTAAGCATACATATGAAAAAAGATGAATATATGATGCTTAAAATATTATGAATCATAACTGGATAAGGAAATAATGATACACTGGTAAACTGAGGCACAAAGTATTATTATTATTAATTTTAATTGGTTTAGTTTTTTAGTTTTTAGATAAATGGCGCAAAGGATAAATAATCGTTTAGGCCCATTGGTTTCAAGGTCTTAAGACTGAAAATCCAGTGGGTCTCTCGTTGCAGCAGTTTACAGTCAGTCTCCACCCCTTGGAGATGGTGAAACAACTTCAATTACAGAGAACGATAGGGCAAGCGTTTATCGTGTAAATGAATTTATGGGAGAAAAGGAGAACCCCGTTTGAATAATTCGCCAAGTTCCAAGATACGAGTCTTGGTTCCCGTTTTGTCTTTCCAATATACATGGACGGGCATATACAAGAACATTGGTAGATGACTCCTTTAGACCTACAATTGGCATAGCTGTACATGTGGAAAATCCTACCTAAAGGAATACATTTGAAAGACTTAGACATTGATAACCGTTTCCCTACAACTCACACACTTGTAGTACCTTTTGTTTTTGTTGTTAACCAGGAGGGGAAACAGGGGGCGGAGGTAAAAAACATGGACCAAGCGACCCCCAAATGTTTTTCCCCCCTTTAAATGTAATCCAGGAGGGGGGGCAAAAAATTTAGTAGATGGGGTCCTGAGAAAGCAGGGCCAAAAACTTTTTCAGTTTTTAAATTTGAATGGATGCAGGGTAAAAGGGTGCCGTTTGTGCGGGTCACTTCATTTTTATCATTTCGTGGATGATCTAAAGGAAAACAATTTTCCTATCTGTATCACGCGCAAAAAAATGGGCCCCCGAGAAAAAACCTTTTCCTGGTACCCTTCTCCAAAAATTTTCGGTCTTTATATGTCTGCTTCTTTTTTGTCCCCAAGGACGAACAATTTCTCCGGGTTCTAATTTTGGCCTTTTGGGATGCCCGTTGGGGACGGGGATAAAAACTGTCCCCATTTTAAGAGGCTATTTTCCCCGCTGAGGTTTTTTTATGAATAGTTGTTTCAAGAGTTTCCATTAATAGATTTTTTAATGAGAAGATCTAAAAATATCAATCACGATCTTTTTAAATTTCCAAACTGAACTTCAAATTATAGTGTTGACGTTTGGGGTCTCCACAAAGGTGAGGAACAAATCCCTTGTGCCTGACCACAAAATAATAATATCATCAATGTAACGTCCCAAAAAAAAAAATTGTTTTTAACAAAATTCTGGTAGAGTGGTGGAAGCCGAGGAGAGGTTGTGGCCTGCTGAGAACTGAGGCGGGAAGCGGTCGGAAGTCCAGTAAAGCTGTGATGAGAGATCCCGGGGGGGAAAATTACAAGACCGCCGGCAGCGGACAGCACCCGGGGAAATCCCGGGACTGAAAGGTATGCCCGACCCACTCCATCCCCCCGTAAGGTTTACAGTGAGTTTTGGCATCCCAACCCCCTTGAAGCCCAGTTCTGAGGTCACAGCAGTTGCTGACTATATAAGGCCTTAGTTGCAACTACACTAGGCCCCATTCTGCAGCTTGGACATTTGGTGAACAGCTGTATACAGGCTGCAGACAAGCAGCCATTGTACATTTTAATGAGGCCACTGACTACAGCACTAAGGGACTGTGCATCTCTGCTCAGCTTGCCCACAGCTTGCATTCATTTCTGGGGACACTACACCAGCGTGGAAGTTCTGTATGGAATGCCATATAAGGGTTCCAGTCCTTTTATTCTACAGAGTCACCAATTGGGCCCAAGCACCTTGAACTGTTGCATCTGACTCTACACCTCCTCACTATGCCACCTAAACATAAAAACTCCAGTGCACAGCATAAAATTACAGATATGTCTATAAATAAGTTTGCACTGCCCCCCAGGAAGAAGCAGCATGCTCTGCATTGTCAATAAATACTATGGCAGCTGCTGAAGATTCTCAGCTCGCTGCCCAGGATTCATACCCTGGAGTGGGGGTGGGGGAGACTCTAGCAACTTCTGGAGACATGGACTGGAAAGCTTATTTACAATATCTACCCACCAAAAAGGATTTTAAAAGTCTAATCCTGGAGGTGAAGGTGGCATGTAAAACTGAGATTGCTTCCTTAAAGCAAGATTTGACTCAGATGGCAAACAGGGTTGATACCCTCGAGGAGGCCCATGATGGCACTCGCAGATATATCTTTCATCTCCAACTTACTGTTAACAATCGGGCCAATGCCCTGCGAGAAACCTCGCATCAGATCGAGGACCTCGATAATCGGGAAAGAAGAAATAAATTCAACAAAGTCCCCCAATCTAAAGAGGAAGTCTTTACCCCCACCGAATAATGTCTTCAACAATCTTTTGGGGGAAACCCCTGACCATCATATACTGCTTGACAGGGCCCTCTGGTACAAAGGTTCTTCTGGAAGACCCAGAGATGTAATATGCTGTGTACATCACTTTGTTACAAAAGAAAAGATCATGACTAAAGATAGGGTTGGGGAATGTCTAACGTAGGTACACCAATCCAACTGAATCCGGATTTATCCGGGTACGTTCAAAAACACGCTTCTAAAACCCATTCCAGCCCCTTTAAAGGGGAGAACAAGTTTATTAAGGTGGGGGTTTTTCCTTTTCGTGACCGCCCCAAAAGGGTAATCCTCAGCTCTCAACCATGCAGACTCCTTTTTTTCTTCCCCTTTAGACTTTACATCCCAACACCCAAGGGGAATTGGGAACACCGGATCCAGCACCAGCTCCAATCTGGAGTCAAGTTCAGCGGAGACACAAACACTCCACCTCACCGAAGACCCCTAGAACATCTAGCGTTTTAGATGGACAGGGGTGACCTGTCTGGGGCGGTGATCCTGAGGGCTTCTAGTCATTAGCCCCGTAGCCCCGCCACGATTTTCGCAACCCTGTCAGGTTTTCTATATACATACATACTTTTGTACTTCATAGCCAAGTGTTATGCAATCTTGTAGCATCTTTTTTTTTCTCTTTTTCTTGCTCCCCTCCTCATCCCCCCTGTCCTTTGGTGTTTGTTTTTTCTTTTATTCTTTCCTCTCCCTTCTTTCAAAACTGTAAGAGGACCATGCTCTGGGATTGTCCTAATTAGGTGACTTCCGACCGTTACTCCCACTGAAGTTTTTTAATGCTTCTGTTTACTAGCATTATAAGTTCCACATTTTTTCCTCTCCAGGCTGTGTTTAGCCTTTGGGAATGAATATTTTTATTTCCCTTAAAATGGGTACAATTTTTGTTTTTTCCCGTGCGATGCCTGTTTTTTTTCCGTGTCATGTCTTGTTTTTTCCTGTTTCCCCATTTTAAAAAGGGTAGTCATTAGCTGTATAAAGGCAGGAGGTCTGAAAGATGCACATTTTCTTTAGTAGGCCATAATATAGGGTCCATTAGCTGGTGGGGCTTTATCTATATTCCCAATGGTTAAGTTTATTTCACTTAATGTGAAACACCTCAACTCAAATTTGAAAAGGGGTCTCTTGTACACCGAGTTGAAGACATCTGGGGCAGATGTGGTGTTTCTACAAGAAAGACATTTTAATTGAGAAGGAAACTCCCTTTAAAAAGGGGCTTTTTTCGAGAGTGTATGTTGCATCCCAAATTAAGAAAAAAGCAGGGGTAGCTATATTGTTATCTAAGAATTGCCCTATTCAAATCCAGGAGGCAACCCTGGACAAGTAAGGTAGATTTGTAATCCTGTAGGGTACACTTTGGGGTTCCCAATAGTCTTGTGTAATATATGCCCCTAATTTTCCAGTTAAAATTTCCTTAGAGAGTAAAAAGAGGGTTTCTTTGTTTACGGGCCTGCTCTGATGCTAGTCGGTGGAGACTTCAACGTATCCTTTTCAACTCCCGGGTAGGTTCAACTTAACCACCCTTTACGGACTTTTAGAAGGGACTCTAGGGAATTTCGAAATTTAATCCGACCCTGTTTTAAATTTAAATTATGGAGATGGACAGCCTAGGGACAGGATTTTCTCTTTTTTTTCTTGCCACCACATGATTCGCATACACAAATTGATTACCTTTTTGGTAAATTCACATTTCGATATGGTGGACTCAGATATAGGGTCTGACCACGCCCTTGTGACTCGTGTGCTGGACGCAGGGCGCCCCCATAGCGAGGGTGCCCCAGGGCTATAGAAAGCCTGATTAAAAAAAACAGTTTTACCGGAAATTTACGGAAGCCATTTTTGAATATTTTTCTATAAATGAAAACTCGGTGTTTTCCACAGCGATGTTGTGGGAAGCCAAAAACAGTTACCCAGGGGTCCACGCAAACCCTGGGTTCACGCATTATTGACAGGAGTTTGCAGAAAGAGATCCTCGCTGCACAATTGAGGGATCTGGAGGTTAGCATGTTTAATACACCATCTAAACAGACTTTAAAACCCTAGAGGGGTTTTCGGTAAATTTGGGAAAGCCTTAGCGTTGATAGGAAAATAAAAAATTACTGATAAACCAAAAAAAAAAGTTTTTTTGAAAGGGGGAACAAACTGCACACCTTACTGGCTAGGCAGTTGAGGAGCGATTCGCCAAATGGTACCCCGCAAGTTTTAAAGGATATGGCAGAAAATCAGGTATATAATCCTGAACCTATGTCTCGTTTTTTTCGGATTTTACTTTTTTTATCCCCCGTATTCCTTACCTGATCCCTTACCAACAGATGAAGCTCGAAAGGAAGAGCTGATATGTGATTTCTTGGGGAAGTGTGCACCTCCCAAGTTAGTCAGATGCACTAGCGGAGCGAATGCTCCGGTCTTCCTGACTTCCTGGGTTATAAAGGCGGGATGGATATGTGGGAGCAGTCATCCCTCCAAACACTAAGACTGCTCCAGTAAATTGCCGGCCTGGAATACAACTGCTTATCAGCAGTTATGCTAACTTACACAACATATTATCCAGCATACTTCACCGAGGTCCTAAACCATAGTGACACATATTGGCCCTCGATAACCCTTGTCACACTCTGCACAGCCAGTGATGGCGACAACACTGATGCTGTAAAGGACAGAGGGGGGGGTTTTTTGGGGAAACCCAAAAGGGGGCGGGCTCCCGCTCACTGGGGAAAAGGGGCTTTTTTTGGAAAATGGAAAGTTTTTCTAAACAGTGTGCCTAGCAACTGTAGCTCCACCCACTAACCCAGTGAGAAGAAAGCTCCAAAGCAATCCCTTTTCCGAAAATAACAGCGTCTTAAGTAGTTTTACCCCATTTTTTTCTGGCCCAAAATATTTACTATTTAAACTTTTAAATTAAATTCCCTTTAAATATTTTTCTTTTTTTTTTGGTTTTTTCTCACAGCCCTTTTTTTAAGTGAAATTAAAATTTATATAGAAAGGGAAATATTAGGGATCCCGGCATTCTTTGATTTTGGAAATTAAAACCGGTTTTTTTGGCTTTAATTCTATGCACCAACTTTGAACTATAAATGCCCTTAAAAAATATAAAAGAAACTTTGGGAAACATCCCCACAGAAAATTTAAACCCTAATTTTCCCCGCCCCGGCCTCAATATAGAAAAAGCCTCTAGCTTTTCCCATAAGTCCCGGGGCTTAAAATTTTTTTAAACCCCCCCCTTTTTAAACCCAAACCATCCCCCATTTTAAAGAAATGCCCCAAGGGCAGGGAGTATGGGGGCAAAGTCTTTTAAAAAAGGGCCCTTTCTCCACCCACAGCAGGTGCCAGCTGTTAGATACAACTGACACCGCCATTATCAGCAGTGATCGGGGTTGGGTTCAAACTTTGCTGTTTAACCCCTTCGACACTGCACAGCATTTCTTACTCTGACCAACACCCCCCCCCGGGCCCCCCCCCCACCCTCCCCCCCCCCCCGCCAAGATCGTGGGGTTTCTGATCTTTGTAAAAGGTTCCTCACCCCAAATGCCCCTGATATTCTAACATTTTCCCCCCGGGCAAAAAGTGCTGGGACCACCCCCCCCCCTTTTTAATACATACAAGAAAGTGAACGGGAAGGATTGAGCACCTTAGGGGCCATTTACCCCAGGGGGTCTCAAATATTACTAGGGAAAAAAAAAGGTTAAAAGAAAATAAAAAAAATTTTAAATAATAAAAATTAGAACTTCAAATACCCCTTCTTTTTTGCCTTTTATTCCCCAAAATTAAAAAAAATGCCCCAATCCATTAAAAAAAAAACAAAAATTTACCCCCGTTTTGGAAAACACGTGGGATAAAAAAAAATTAAAAATCCCCAAAAAAAAAAAAAACTGCATTTTTTTTGGTTATTTTCACCGTTTTTAAAAAAATTCGAATAATTTGATAAAAAAAATTTGCACCTGGGCCCCAACCCAGGGTCCCAAAATAAGAATACCCCTTCAGCCCGGGCAAAAAATGCACCCCTCTCGGTTTGGGGGGGTGAAAGTTTCCCCCAAAAAAACCCCCCCCCCCTATTGAAATGTTTTTATTTTTTTTTTAAACTATGCAAAACAAACCCCCCGGAAAATTTGGTACCCCCCCGTGAATCTTTTAACCCGAGAAAAATTAACTTAATTAAACCAAAAGGGGAGAAACCCGGGCTTTTTAAATAAAAAAAAAAAAAAAAAAAAAAAAAAAAAAATTAAAAATTTCCCAAGTTTTTTTTTTTGTTTTTCCAAAAAAAATTGTCCCAAAAAAATTTTTTTTCCTTTTCCCCCGAACATGAAAGGGATGAAAAAATTAAAAATTTGCCAAAAAAACCTTTTCATTTTGGTTTTCCCATTTAGAAAATAAAAATAAAAAAATTTCACTTTTCCCCAAAGGGGAAGGAAAAAAAAACGAAAAGCCAAATTTTTTTTTGACCTTGGTGGGGTTTTAAAGGGGGTTTAAAATACTTAAAATTTATACTTTGTATTGTTTGCTTCATAACCCTTTTGGACTGTTTTCGGGTTTTTTATAGCTTTTTATTGGGTGGTCATGGGTGAATAAATTTTTGGGGACTTTGTCCCCCAAATTGTTTTGGTTTTTATAGCAGGGGGCCTCAAACACGGCCTGTGAGCCCCCATACTTAATTCCGGCCCACCGGAAGTTTTAAAATTCCGCGGGAAGGGCCCCTTTTTCCCTGGTTGACATTGAACTTCACTACAGTTCAATGCCGGCGGGTCCTTTTAATTCCAAAGGGGGAACAACTGGCCCGATTTACGTCCCCGCCTGTTTCCAAAGAAGACTGAGTACTGGTATTTTATTTTTGTATTTAACGCCCCGGTTTCCCAAACTATCATCGGGAAAATTCCCTGGGCCCATTTTTGGGGGAATTTTTTTGCCCAATGGGGGCTTGGAAACCTTTTTTTTGGGGGCCAAAACTGCCATTGGGGGAATTTTTTCCCGCCTATTGATGACATTTAACCTGCCTATTGGGGGCCTATGCTGCCATTGGGGGCAAATTTTTTTTGCCTATTTTTGGGGGCCCCAAGCGCCCATTGGAAAAATTTTTCCTGCCAAATTGGGGGAAGTTTCCCTGCCCTTTTTGAAGACCTTTGAAACCTAAATTGGGGACTGATCCCTGCCCATTGGGGACATGAACCCCGGGCCCAATTTGGGGGCATTGGGACCTGGGCCCATTTGGGGGGAAATTTCCTCCATTGGGAACCAAAGCTCCTATTTGGGGGAAAATTTTCCCCGCCTATTTGGGGCATTTACCCCGCCTATTTTGGGCATTTACCGCTTAATTTGGAAAACCTATTTCTGCCCTGTTGGGGACATGTAACCCCCGCCCCTTTTGGGGGCTCGGAAAGAAGCATTTTAAGTCCCAAACAGCTTTCTAATTTTTTATGCATCTCTCCCCTGAAAAACTTTCCTAATTCAGGGAAACCAGCACTCAAAAGGGAAAACCATCTTTTCAGCCCCTTATGTCGGGTTTAAAAAACTTTTTCCAGAATTTAAACATATTTAAATTTTCCAACCAGATCTAGACCCTTTTCTATGCACACTTGCATCACTTGTTACACCAAACATTTAAAAATATGGAACCGGCCCTTGACCAACTCATTAGCCAAAAGCCCGGCCCCCTAGTTCCCATTTAATTTGTTGAATTAACTTTTTCTTTTTCTTCATTTTAAATATTTGTATTTGTTCCCATTTTTGTTTTTTTACTTCAAAATAAGATATGTGCAGTGTGCATAAGAATTTGTTCATATTTTTTTTTTTTTTTTTTTAAACTATATTTCGGCCCTCCAATGGTCTGAGGGACAGTGAACTGACCCCCTGTTCAAATCGTTTGAGGACCCCTGGTTTATAGAAACATCATTTGTGATGCATCAAGTCTCAAGAATATAAGGCTAAGTCCACACAGCAAAGTGAAAATGACGTCCAAACTCAAACGGCATTTTCACATTGCTGGACCGCGCTGCACCACCGGAAGTCGAATTTCGGATTCCTGGCCGCCCAGTACATTGGGGCTGCGGGAATCGGACAGCGGTCCAGTGGAATATATAACGTGTTCTATATTCCACCAGATGGTTTTAGGTTTAGATTTCTCTCAGAAAAAAAAATGTGTGTAGATTACAGCAAGGTTTTCCTATTGAGGCTTACACAGCACAGATTGCAGTAGGATTCAGTATTTAGAATCCGCCGAAAATCTGGCCAAAAATCTGTGCTGTGTAGACACAACCTAAATGATGACATTGGAAGATAGACACAATATTAAAGCCAATTATCATACTTGCCCCAATATAGATGAATCACTGATAAATAGGCAATCTTATTGGCAACCATGGTAAATATTAGTAATGTTATAATATTTAAGGGGTGTTCCCACAAAACAAAATTCACTACACAGGTTGGCTCTCATCTAGTTGCAAGCCAACATGCATGAGAATGAGGAGGGCAGGAAATGGTAGTGCACACACTTGGCTATATTAAGAACTCCCATAAAAGTAAATGAGGAGGATGGCTGCAGTAGACTTTGCTTTGTGGGAACACCCCTTTTAATGTAAAAGAAAAAATACAGACCAAAATACTGTAAGCAAACAGGGCTGTGTATTTTTCCTTCCACTTCATCTGGGGGAACAAGAGTTACTCAGTAAATATTAGAAATGGTAATAAATCAATAAGAGCAGTTGAAACAAAATTAAATGGGTAACCTATGAAAAGGTAAGCTCCTGACTGGATCTGGGTAAGGCTGTGGATGTTGTCTATCTGGACTTCTTAAAGGCATCTTATAGTATGCCACATAAGGGCGCATCCCCACGGCAGTGGACAAATACCGGCCGGTTTGCCGGCCGGTATTTGTCCGGTTTTGCGCCCGTCCCCACGGCCGCGGGGGGGGGGGGGGGGGGTGGGCGTTTGAACATGTTCAATGTTTTGCCGCAGGACCGCCGGCGGCAAAACCGTCGGGCGGAAAACCCATGCTGTGGGGACTGCTGCACGGGTTTTCCATAGAGCACAATTGTGCTCATCTTCGGCCGGTTTTTCAGGCGGTCTGAAAAACCGCAAACCGGACGAAAACCCGTGCTGTGGGGACATGGCCTAAAAGATTAGTGTAAAAATTGAGAATGCTGACTTGGAGAGAGTATACTTACATGGATACACAACTGGGTCAGAAACAGAGGGTATTCATAAACAGAATATACTCTGATTAGGTCACAGTTAGTAGTGGGGTACCACTGGGGTCTGTATTGGGGCCTCTTCATTTCAATATATTTATTGATGGCCTTGTAGATGGCTTACAGAATGGCAAAATTTTCTGATGCAATTTTCTGAAATGCAATCAACATAGATGGGGATAATAGAATATTAGGTATTTAGGGAGGCTTAGGCGGAGAAATGGCAGAGTTTAATGTGGATAAATGTAAGGTCGAGCTCAAGACGGGAACACAGTACACAGATCTTTTGCATGTTCTTTTTACATCTAGACCTTCAACAACTACAAGTGGACATCCCGGGGGTGTCAAACATTCAACCGTTCTGGCTTAAAGTTATTGAAATTATATCATTGATTACAGGTATAAAGTTGCAAAATGACCCGTTTGCCCTTCTTCTCTTCATGCTCCCAATGGATCTAAAATCCTTGAAAGGAAGTTTGATCATTTTTCTGTTGGTGTCAGCTAAGTTGTTGATTCCAAGAAAATGGAAATCTACCCAGATACCAGCAATATCGGAATGGTTCAAAGAAATCTTTCGTATCCAGCGCATGGAGGAAATAAGGGCGGACACCGATCAACTCCTTGATAAATTTAATAAGATATGGATGGAATGGGTGATCTTTGTTGCATCTCCTGCATACAATTCCCTACATAATTCATTATAGATCTGGGTTCTCTCATTCATCTGCTCTCATGCGTGACCGCTACCTTTAAATAATTATGGCTCTCATAGGCTGGTAGTGGGGCCCTCTTATGGTCCGCGTTCGGCATGTTTTCCTTTTTTTTTTTTTTCTTTCAAGTGTTAATTATGCGTTTTCTGCACGGTATTAATATTAATGCACCTGTCTTTCATGTTTAGTGATGGCTGGCCAAGACTCTCTCCATGGATTTGAGTTCTGTACTCTGATTTGAATATTCTTTTACTGCCTTTAGTTGAGCTCTCATGAGGGGATCCTATGGTGTACTTTTGGATATGTAATTCAGAAACCCGAGGATGCTTATCTCATATGCAGCAAACTGTCTTAATTATCTATGTTTTGCTTTGTAACTACTGATTACAACCTCATTTGTCAGGATTATGTATATCCGATCAAGTAAATGTAGCAATCATCTATCTTTATTTGTTATTGACGATCACTTCTCTTCATCTTTGTTGTATACCGTATAATTATATGACTACTTATTTTCAATAAAGTTCTTTTGAAAAAACAAGTGGACATTCCATAGGTCTGGAGGAATGGAGGTTTTGCCATCACAGACGGGGATTTTTTACTGTCAGAGTGGTGAGACTATGGAACTCATTGATTGCCACAAGAGGTTGTGATGGTGGAGGGTTTTTAGAAAAATGTAACTTTACCGTTTATGGGGTCTAGATTCTGCAGATAGGACATTGATCCAGTGGTTGCCATATTTGAAGTCGGGAAGGCATTTTTCCTGTTGTATGGAAAAATTGGCATCCATCTCATAGGGGTTTTTTCCTCTCTCTGAATCAACACTGTAGGTTGCACTCGATAGACCTGTGTCTTTTTCCAACCAATGGGGCTAAATACGGATGCAAAGTATTGAATAAAATGTGCAAGTTTGATATTCGGGCTTTAACTACTTTTACACACTAGAATGTCTGTCTGTATTTTGCAATAGTGTTTAAAAGCCAAAACTAGGAGTGGGGGCATATAGTTAAAAATTAAATAGATATTTGCAGTTTGCATCTAGCTTTAGTTTTGAAATATTGATGCAAAATACTGCTATATAAAAGTGGCACCTCTTATTGTTTAAGCCCCTAGAAGCCTGCTGCATTTTCCTCTCTAAACAGTTATGGAGCAAGATTTTTTTTTTACTTGTGCTATTGACAATACCATATAATGTACAGGGAAACAAAAAAAGTGGGGTAGAATGTTTAAAAAAAAAACTTAATTGTTTCAGTTTTTTTTTAAATAATGATCTGTTATCTGTATTCTGCAATTTGTTACAATTCCGGTGATACCAAATTTGTAAAGTTTTCGGTATATTCTAGAACTTTAAAAAAAATATATATTTATTTTTTTAAATTAGTGCTGCAGTGACATTTACTGCAACCAATTACTTTTTTGTTTTTCCATCTAATGAGCCTTTTTTGTCGGTTTTTATTGGTACCATATTGGAAAACATGTGACTTTGATCACTTTTTATCTCAAGGTTATAATTAAAGCAAAAGGGGGGGGGGGGGTTTTTTTATTTTTTATTTTAAATGTTTTAAAAACTTTTATACTTATAGGCCCTCTAGTATATTGATACTAGGGGATGCAATCACCTATACACCCTTCTGCAGAAAGGTGTAAAATGGGGTTTGCCCCTTTTAAATTTTCCCTCCCTCTGGCAGGAATTTGGGGTACTTTTGAACCTGGGGCCCTTGGCAGCAATGTAAGCTTTGGTTAGGCTTCCTTCTGCTTTGTTGGTGGGGGGACTGGAGTAAGAGCCGGTGTGCAGCGGTTCCCTATTCATTTGAATGCTGAAGCCGCAAACAGGTGTCCACTATAATTGACAGACGGCACTTGCCCCTTTATGGGAGCGGGCCCCAAAGAAATTTGAGCTTGCCTATAATCCTTACGGGACATTATGAGGGTTTAACTTGACTTTTGAATACACGGCATTCGTTTTTCTTTCTTCTTAGATCACAACACAATTCACAAGTTGAGATAGCTTTCAATCCCGGGCAAGTTCAGGGTTTTCCTTTATCTGTCAAGTTTTTTTTGGTACTTTTTAGATGAGTATAAAGGGGGTTTTCATATATACACTCCCCGGGCCCACTTTTTTGGTACCCCGGTCCAACTGTTCTTTAAAACCCTTTTTTTCAAATTAAACCCAATCACAGGGTGGCCAACTCAGTGCATTTTGGCATGTAGCATGGTCAAAAACAATCCCCTGCAGTTAAAACCGACCCATCAGTATGGGGAAAAAAGGGTGATTTGAGTTTTTTTTGAACGGGATGGTTGTTGGTGCCAGAAGGGGCTGGTTTGAGTATTTCAGAAACTGCTGTTTCTTTGGGATTTTCACGCAAAAACCATCTCTGGGGGTTTAAGAGAATGGCCCGAAAAAAAAAAAAAACACCCAAATTTTGAGCGCCCAAGCCCCTGTGGGGGAAATCCCCTTTTTTGAGGGCAGCCCTTTCAAAGGAGAAGGGGCCCAGACGGGTTCGAGCTAAATAGAAAGGAAACAGGACTAAAATTTGCCCCCCGTTACAACCAAGGTGGGGCGGGAAGAGCATCTTAACGCACATTTAGGGGCCGAATTTTGAGGCAGAGGGGCTACAGCAGCAGAAGCCCCACCCCGGGGTTTGCCATCCTTTCACCCAAAAAGGAACAGGAAATTTGGGGCCCCAATTTGCCCAAGCTAACCCGAAATTGGCCCAGTGAAGTTTGGGGAAAAAAAACGTTGTTTTGGTCTGCTGAGTTCGTTTTCTGCTGCGACTTTTCGGTTGGAAAGGGGTCGGGGAATTTTGGGCCGGTAAAAAACATAAAAAAGCATGGACCATCCTGCCTTGTATCAAAGGGGTTAAGGCTGGTGGTGGTGGTTTTTTCATGGTTTTTGGGGGAAATTTTTCTTCCCAACTCTTTGGGGCCCCTTTTTGGTCCCAAAATTGAGCATCTTTTGCAACCCCTTTGGGGAAAACTATGACGAAAAATTTTGGGGGCAGTTCTGAAGGAAAGGGGGGGGGTCCAACCCTTTTCAAGCTTTTGTTTTAACCAAATTTAAAGTGGCTGGTGATGTATATATGTATGTAAATAAGACCTAACATCAATCTTTTTTTTTATAAGACAATGGAAATGTTGATAGCAGAAATCTGATAACATGGATTTTTGGTACATACTTTCACTTCCTAGCCGGATCTCACTGCTGTTTGAACATGGATCAGCAACCAGTCTTCCTCAATGCAGAATCAGCAGAAAATGACATATAGCTTCTTTTTTTATGCATTGTGGATGTCAAATCTGTGCTACAAAAAATTCTGCATGAATACTAACCTTGGGGTTTTTCATGGGGGGCGGGAAAGGGCGGGGCCTCCCCGCCCTAGGGTCCCCGCGCGGGGAAAGGGCGGTTCGGGTTTTAAAAGGGCCCAGCGCCCCGGGAAATCGGTTTTTGGGCCGGGCGCTGGTCCTATTTAAGGAATACACCCCCAGCAACTCTGCCAGTTCGTTGGTGTACATTACCAAGTCTAGAGGGTTTTGGAAGTCCTATCTGATTATCTGTGTACCACTCCGTCCGCTATGTTTCCCGGGCCTTGCTTGTTTGGGCCCCTTGTCCCCGAACCCCCCCCCTTTTTTTTGGGTTTTCCCCGACTACGCCCCCCGGATTACGATTCTGTACCACGCAGTACCCGGCCGCCACCCCAAAACAAGTCCCCGTTCCCGGGGGAAACGACCTGGTTTGCCTCACCCGCAGCAAGCCACCCGCTTTTTCGGCGGGCTCTGGTGAAACGCTCCGCTCCCTGGCGTGGGTTTTTGCCCCCTTTATCGCTTTCCAAATGGTCCCGCCCAATCCACCATACCCCTTACAGTACGAACTGGCCATGGAAATTTCCCCCAGGGTACCCTTGTCCCTTTCGGGACGTCAAAGACGGCTGTTTGCCTTGCAGAGCCAGAGTATTACCAGCTCGGGGGCCATGATGCAGAATCTTGCGGGGCCCCTCTCCTCCGCCTGGGCGGCCCCGCCTGCCCGCCCAGTTTTCTCCTGCAGCCATGGGTTTTTCTTTTTCCCGCAAACCCGGGCCTTCGCCCGATTGCCCCTCCCCTTACGCTTATGATGGGGACCCCAAGAAATGTCAATGCCCCCTTCCACATTGAGGGTGCTGGGACATCAATTTCCCCAACGAGCGGGGCCTTTAAAATGGCCTTTTAAAAAATTTGCCTTCCCGACGGGGGGGGAAGCCCCTTTGGGCCCGGGCCACTCCGCTATGGGACCCTGGCGATCCCTTTACGGCGAAACTACAAGCCTTTCTCCAGGGGTTTTTCCCCACCGTCTTTGAGGAAAAAATGTCCGCACCCTTTCCCCCGCTGCCGCAGCTCTGTCCGTCTCCGTAAGGGGGGGGACCTAAAACCCTGGGTCAGTTTCTCTGTGCAGGGTTTGCACCCTGCCCCTTTAGTTGGGCTAAATAATGAGGCTTTGGGGGGCCAAAACCCTTTGGCCCCAAAACCTTTTGGGACCATATTAAAGATGAGCCCCGCCCGGTGGGGGGCCTTTCCATCCGCCCCGGAAAAACTGATTTGGTTGGGCCCCCCCGAGTTGATATTCGGTTTGCGGAAAAGACAAAAAAGAGCTCCGCCTTCAAGGGGGGTCCCCCCTCCACGCCAGGGTACCTCGTCTGGCTCCCCTCTTTCCAAGTCCTTCCCCCCCCCCCCCCCCCTCCCCAAGGGTTCCCGGGGGCGAAACCCATGCAGGGTTTAGAGAGCCCCCTGACCCCGGAAGAACGCTCGCAGCCCTCGTCTGAGGGAGCTATGCTTTTTTCTACGGGGGGCGGTTTGGCCATTTTTTTGGGGGGTGGTTTCCGGGTGCGTCCCCGGGGGAAAAAATCTCGCTCTTAGGGCTGCAGGGAGGCATCCCTAGGGTTTTCAGTGCAGCCTCCCTCCATTGGGCCATTCCCCCCTACTCTGTGGGAAAATTTTGCCCCGGGCCCGCAACCTTTTTAAGCCCCCGCCTTTCCCTTGGGTTCGGGGTCCGCTGGAAATTTTGTCAGTAAGCTCTGGTCTCCGGTGAACCCCTCTGCAGAAACCCATGCCTTTTAAAGGGGCGCTATTTTTGTTTTTGCAGGGGGCCCCTCACTTTGCAGATTTGGTCCCCCACACAAGGGGGACTCTGAAACTGTGATTTTTGCCTCGCTCCTCTTCGGAAATCCTCCCGGGTCTTCCTTGGTTGCAAGGGCCAAAGCTCGACCCTTTAAAAATGGAACCCCCGGGGGGGATTATCCATTGGGCCCCCCGTTTTCCCCCCCCGGATGCCCTTTGGTTCTCCGTTCTGCTCTTGTCCCTACCCACTCCGTACCCGGAAATTTTTTCCGACGTATTTTCTGAAAGAAAGGCCGAAAACTTGCCCTCGCATGGGCCCTTCGATTGTCCTATTACCCGCCCAAACCCCTTTTAGTACTCCCCCAGGGAGAGTCTATCCTCTTTCCGTTTCCCCGGGTATAAGGCTATGTCTGGTATATCCAAAGGAAAAAAAAAAAAATCCGTAAGGGCTTCTTTCGCAAGTTTTCCCCGCCCGCGGGGGCCCCGGTTCTTCTTGTTGAAAAGAAAAAGGTTTTCTACAACCCCCGTATGATTATCGGGGGGGTTAAATAAAATTTTCTTTAAAAAATGATTTCCCCTGCCCCTGATGTCGGAGCTGTTTGATTTGCCTGGGTGGCGCAAAACATTTTTTCCAAGGGTTTGGGCTTTTGGGGAGCATTTCAACCTGATTCGTAAACCGTTTAAGGCGACGGGGGGGAAGACGGGCCTTTTTAAAACCAGAGGTGGTCATTTTGAATATATGGTCATGCCGTTTTTTGGGTCTGCAGCGTCCGGCAGTGTTCCCCGAAATTTTGTCAATGGGATCTTCCCCGATTCCCTATGTCTTTTGTTATTTATTTAACCCAGATGACATCCTAATTTTTTCTCCCGATCTAGAGAATCGCCGCCCCCACATCCCCCGGTGCCTAAAAGTCTCCGGGGAACCCCAGTTATATGCCAAACTGGGGGGAAATGCCTGTTTGGGAAAGTACCTTGTTTCCCTTCCTGGGGGTTTCATCGTCTTGGATCTGGGTCTCCAAAATGGATTTCCCCCTTTAAATGTCTGCAAATCTTAGTGGCCTCGACCAGGGGGCCTTTTTTGCTATCCAACGTTTTTGGGGTTTGCCCAATTAAATTTGGCCGGGTTTTTTCCGCACTTTCCAAGCTCGGGCCCCCCTGGGGGGCACTTTCGAAAAAAAATGCCAACGCCAAAAAACCCGGCCCCCCAGAAGCTCAAAGAAAACCTTTTGGGGAGCCCCAAATCAGCATTTTCCCTTTAGTCCTGTCCTGTCTTTGCCCGGCCCCCAGGTTATTCGTTCCCTTTAGGTGGAACCCCCCTCAGTGGGTGCAGGGCTGTCTTCTTTTCATAAGACTTTTCCCCTGGGGAAAAATTTTTTACTTGGTTTTTTTTTTAAAAAATTTCAATCCAGGCCCCAGGAAAAATTATTCGAATTTGGGGATCGCGAAATTTCTAGCCATTTTAAAATTGGCCCTAGAAGAAAAGGCGGCACTTGCTGGAGGGGGGCTCGCCCCTCCCCTCGAGATCTTCAGGGGTTCCCAAAAAACCCCTATCTCCAGTCCCCCTCAACTTAAAACCTCGAAAGCCAGGGGGGGTTTGGGGGGCCAACCCCTTCTTTTGCCCCCCTTTGATTTTTTTTTCACTTTCGGCCCTGCTGGAAGAAGTGGGGGGAACGCCTTTCTGTCCTCGGACACGTGGGTTTTGAGCCGCATTTGCGCACATAATTCCCCCGAAGTCCCCTCACGGCGGCCCCCTGGATCTTAAACATCTCCCCCCTGGGAAGACCTAGTCACCCCTGTATGGCCTCGAATTTGAAGTGGGGACACTTTCTCGAACAGGGGCCATCCGGAGTACTTAAGTCTCTGAAATTTAATCTTCGCAATTTATTGGTGGCCCACCCTCGCTCAAGATGTTAGAGACTTCGCCCCGGCCTGTTACCCCCTTTGCCCATCCCCAAAGTCCCTCCCCTCGACCCGCGGGTCGTTGCTGCCTCTCCGGGTGCCAGAAAAACCCTTGGCCCATATGGGGGTTTTTCCCGGGACCTCCCGGCCTTGGGTAACACGGTTTTTTTGGGGGGGGTGACTGATAGGTTCTCAAAAAAGGCTCTTTTGTTCCTCTGCCCGGGTATCTTTCCCCTCCTCGTTGGCCCAGCACTTTTTTAGTCCATGGGGCACAGGGTACAGGGCTCCCCTTTTTATTCGTCTTGATAGGGGGGCCAGTTTGTGTCAAAATTCTGGTGGGCTCTTTTTGTGCTCAGTTGCGTTTCAGTGGATTCCGTCTGCGTATCCCCTCAAAAAACCAAAAAGGGAGGTAGAGAGGGTTTTAACCAAAATTTTAGGTACCTACCTACCATTTTGTATCCGCCAGTCAGGATAAGGTCCCGAACCCTCCCCTGGGGGGGATTCTGTATAATTCCCTAGCTGAGTCCCCCTGGGCCCCCTCCCTTTTTTTTTGTTTGGGGTACCCCGCCCCCCCTTCCCTTTCTACCTGTGTTTAGTTTTGCCCTGGATGCCCCGTTGGGCATAAAAGCACTTGGCAAAATCACACGAACGCCCTTTACGGGCCTCCATGCCCAAAGTCCCCGGCCCCAGGGGACCCGGGACCTCCGATATTTTAAGCCGGGGGTGATGGGTTTTGGATCTGCCAAAGGCATTTGTTAAGGTGCCCCGTTAAAGTTGGGCCCTAAGTATTTGGGGCCTTTTGTGGTACTTCGGGAACTAAACCGGTATCCTACAAGCTCCCCTTACCTCCTGAAATGGGAAATAGGCCCGTCGTCTTCC
>JAODAL010056522.1:0-23237 GCA_025379985.1 Phyllomedusa bahiana | reverse complement strand
AGCTGAAACGTTGGTTGGGTTGGATAACCTCATTTTTAAAGTAATTTTTTATTTCAATTTTGCATTCTATACAAGGTAATCGCTAGTATTTCCTGCAGCAAAAACCTTGTAAAGAAATTAGGATAAAAATGAATCGGTCTTACCCAGTTATCTGCTTAGTTGCACTGGTGTTGAAGTAGTAGACAGCAACACTCTGTCCTGTAAATGCCAAATTGGTTTCACACTTTTACAACCTACACTTTAGTGTCCATGCTTGACCCTTAAAACAGGAAGAGATGGGTAACTGCACCAAATAGGGCAACCCCTCCAGATACCTGCCTTGTATAATCTCATCAAGGCACTATAGGCATTCAGGAAAAAACGGGATCAGACATGTTGTATTTTATTACTTGATTGTTTTACTATCGTCAGAGTTGTTGATTGTTAGGAGAAATGTATTTTGCTGGCAGGTATTCAGTTTTTCTTTTGGGGTTTATGTTAACGCATTTCCATTTTTCCAGTGTTTTTCATTTTCTAAAAACGCTGATAAAACGACTGATGACTGAAAAGAATCCCATAGTAAAAAGTCCTGCTGTTCACAGAAGTCCTTTTTTTTTTTTTTTTTTTTTTTTGCTGTAAAAGTTGACTGTGCGTTTTTTGCAGAAATACATAAATCCATTGCTGTTCATCGCTTCAAAAAAAAAAAATGCTCCAAAAAAACACTCAAAATAAGCCGCAAAAACACACCAAAAAATAGGCAAAACACGCCAAAAACCTGAAGTTTTTTCAGCAGCTTTTGGACAAATAACTCCGTTTTATGAATGGATTTGGTTTTCAGGTTGTTTTTTTTTTTGTCCAGTGCTGTGTAGACATAGCCTTAGTGTTTTGCTTTTTGATATATTTTCTTAGTTGTTTGTCATCTGAGAACAATGACCTTACTGCCTTGAAGTCTCTCCTGGCCGGACTGAGCTTGCCCAGCAGAGGTTGGACTTTGGAGAGGAGTCCGGATGAAGAGAAAGAAGGTAGGTAACTTGTAAACAATTTTTGTGATGTGTCACCATGTATAACAATTATACAGATACACATTTATGCCAGCAATGGCAACCTGATTTAATGCTCTGTCTCCTGCTACTTTTTCCCTCAACATCAGCGCTCCCAGCCACATAGTCCTAGCCAGGCCTGTTCACTTGAACCAGACCTGCACAACTTTGCAGGAGCTGGAGGCTAAAATTAATATAGGCCACACTTCTTCAGGATCAATTTTTGCTCCTGGACTGTCAGGAACTCCCAAGGACCACCTAGAAACACCCCGTGACCTTTTGGGAACACACAAATGGTCATAGACATGGTTGCAGAGTCCTGCCCCTTATACAATATTTTCCAATCTGTGGGCCGCAAGAAATCCTTTGGCGAGCCACATGTTGTGAAGGCCTGACTTGAACAATTCTGTGGCCAATGGGTGGTCGGTGTGCAGGGGAAAAGGCACTAAATCAGGCAGTAGTCATCCCATTCTTTTTTAGGATCACGAGGGTCCCAAAGGAGAGACCACCACTGATCATAAAGTAATGGAAAACTTCTGTAACAAATAGTCACTGGACAGCATTGGGGTACTGTCTAAAACCCAGGTTTGTCCGATAACCAAACTAACCAAACTAACAACAGTCAACAATATATTACTGGGGTTTCTAATATTAAAGGGGTTTTCTCACCATGCTGTTTTACAAAGCCTGCCTTTAACAACAAGGGGTTTTAAAAGCAAGGCTAAAGAGCTCTATTCAAATTTGTCAGTAAGAAACACACAAATTCCTGTGCTGCCAATAAGACACAATTGGAAGTGACATGACCATCCCAGTCACTGCTAGAGCAGAGAGCTGGTTGGTAATCTAGGAAACAAGCAGGAAATAAGAAATATTGTAGCTCTGAAATAAAGCAAAATCAAAACGGCAAAGCATTTGAGAAAAGTCTTTACCTTTGTCTTCATGTTTAAGGCTAATTAATGTGTTGAGAATCCCCTTTTAATTCAAAGGTGGTTACCGTTTGATCACCTTTCTGAATGCAGTTATAAATTATGTGACTTATTAAGACACTGTATTTGCTGGCGTATTTGAACACTATGTAAACTGTGCAACTTCCACAAGGGCAAATATTTCACCTGGATTATTAGGCTAGTACGCCATGATATAATTGTATGCAGATCATGTATAATATCACACAGTGTGTAGTAGTTTTCATTTGTTTGTTCCTTGCTTTGGCACAGATGAGCCTGCTGCAGGTTCCCTTCCCCTGGTCAGTGTGTCTATGTTCACACCTCTAACTGCTGCAGAGATGGCTCCTTACCTGAAAAGAATCTCACGCAGTCACACAGTAGAGGGTAAGCATTTGGTTTTGGTTCCAAGAAGAAGCAAAAACTTTCATTGTTCATAGTGAAATGTATAGTTTTACTAACCAAAAGTGAATGCAACATTCCCATAGTCCTTTGCATTTTCCTAAGTTGTGATCTGCAATCTGTAACTTCCCAGCTGGTTCTAATGCTAGACTTTAAGGGTGCTTTCACACGGTGCGTTTTTGGTGCGTTTGTGATGCGTTTTTGATGCGGTTTTTTGTGCAGAAAGACACAGCAATTAATGATATACATTATTGCACAAAAAACGCATCCAAAAAAACGCGCCAAAAACGCACCGTGTGAAAGCACCCTAATTGTAGCTGTCTGAGCACGCTAGGAGTTGTAGCTTTACAACTAGGGGTGCTTTCACACAGCGCAGTTTTAGTGCAGTTTTAACTGCACTCCAATTAAACTGCCTGTATTACCAGCAAGCTTCTCTCACTGAACTAAGCTGTTTGGAAA
This sequence comes from Phyllomedusa bahiana, assembly GCA_025379985.1. NCBI lineage: Eukaryota > Metazoa > Chordata > Amphibia > Anura > Hylidae > Phyllomedusa > Phyllomedusa bahiana. The sequence goes on along the minus strand of JAODAL010056522.1, from coordinate 20,413 downwards.
GTGAGTAATCAATTAGTGTATTTGTAATCTCCAAGACTTCACACACAGTAATTGATGACTTACTTGAAACACCTTTTTGAACAGTTTAGACAACTGAAAGAAGCTTGCTGGGAATAAAGGCAGTTTAATTGGAGCGCTGTTAAAACTGCACCAAAACTGCGCTGTGTGAAAGCAGCCTTAGCCACTGATTACAAAACGTACTCTACTGCTGTGGTCTGTGGAAAAGTCCATCACCGGTCTGTTATAAGAGGTGTTGTCACTTTACCTCATGTCCGTGACTGTCTTCGTGTCTGGAGATATTTCACCTTTGCACATTATCTGCCATTTTAGAAGATGGAAGTAATGCTGGTTTATTCACGGAAACAATTCTGTTTATCTTTATATGTTATGTCTATATTTAAGTATATATATATAGTATATATCTGTGTGTGTCTGTATATATACAGTGGGGAAAATAAGTATTCGATGCACTTGCGATCTTGCAAGTTTTCCTACCTACAAGGAATGGAGGGTTCTGTAATATTTAGCATAGGTTCACTTCAACTGTGAGAGACAGAATCTTAAAAGAAAATCCAGAAAGTCACATTGTATGATTTTTAAACCACTTATTTGCATTTTATTGCATATAATAAGTATTTGATCACCTACCAACCAGCAATAATTCTGGCTCTCACAGTCCTCTTAATTTTTCTTTAATAAGCCCTCCAAAGTTGCACACACTGCAGCAGAGATTTTGGCCAACTCCTCCATACAGATCTTCTCCAGATGTTGCAGGTTTCGGGGCTGTCGCTGGGCTGCATTGAGTTTCAGATCCCTCCAAAGATTTTCGATTGGGATCAGGTCTGGAGACTGGTTAGGTCACTCCAGGACCTTGAAATGTTTCTTATGGAGCCACTCCTTAATTGCCCTGACTGTGTGTTTCAGGTCATTTGACTGCTGGAAGAACCAGCCATGACCCATCTTCAATCCTCTTACTGAGGGAAGGGGGATTGTTGGCCAAAATCTTGTGATACATGGCTCAATCCATCCTTCCTTCAATACAGTGCAGTCTTCCTGTCCCCTTTGCAGAAAAGCACCCCCCAGAGAATATTTCCACCCCCATTCTTCACGTTTGGGATGGTGTTCTTGGGGTTGTTCTCATTCTTCTTCTTCTTCCAAACATGGCTAGTGGAGTTGATACCAAAAAGTTTTTATTTTGGTCTCATCTGACAACACGACCTTTTCCCGCCTCCTCTGGATCATCCAGATGGTCATTGATGAACCTCAAATGGGCCTGGACATGTGCTGGAGTGAGCAGGGGGATTATGCATGTCCTGCGGGATCAGTTACGGCGTAGTGTGTTCCTAGCAGTAATCTTTGAGACTGTGGTCCCAGCTCTATTCAGGTCATTGACCAGGTCCTCCCGTGTTGTTTTGGCCTGATTACTGACCTTTCTCAGAATCATCCTTAACCCACGAGGCGAGATCTTGCCTGGAGCCCGAGACTGAGGAAGATTGAAAGTCATCTTGTATTTCTTCTATTTTGTATAAATTGTGCCAACAGTTGTTGCCTTCTCACCAAGATACTTGCCTATTGTCCTATAGCCCATCCCAGCCTTGTGCACGTCTACAGTTTTGTCCCTAGTGTCCTTAGACAGCTCTTTGGTCTTGGTCATGGTGGAAAGGTTGGAGTGTGATTGAGTCTGTGGACAGTTGTCTTATACAGGTAACACGTTCCAACAGGTGCAATTAATACAGGTAATGAGCTGAGAATATGAATGCTTCTTAAAGAAAAACTAACACGTCTATTAGAGCCAGAATCCTGCTGGATGATAGGTGATCAAATACTTATTTCATTCAATAAAATGCAAATTAATAATAATCGTACAATGTGATTTTCTGCATTTTGTTTAAATTCTGTCTCTTACAGTAAAATCTCCAGTGTATCAAATATGTATTTTCCCCACTGTATGTGTGTATAAATATGTATATATCAGCATATACACAAATGTACTATGTGTATGTATATATCTACATATAGATGTGTGTGTATAAATACACTCACCGGCCACTTTATTAGGTACACCTGTCCAACTGCTCGTTAACACTTAATTTCTAATCAGCCAATCACATGGCGGCAACTCAGTGCATTTAGGCATGTAGACATGGTCAAGACAATCTCCTGCAGTTCAAACCGAGCATCAGTATGGGGAAGAAAGGTGATTTGAGTGCCTTTGAACGTGGCATGGTTGTTGGTGCCAGAAGGGCTGGTCTGAGTATTTCAGAAACTGCTGATCTCCTGGGATTTTCACGCACAACCATCTCTAGGGTTTACAGAGAATGGTCCGAAAAAGAAAAAACATCCAGTGAGCGGCAGTCCTGTGGGCGGAAATGCCTTGTTGATGCCAAGGTAGGCAGAAGAGCATCTCTGAACGCACAGTACGGCGAACTTTGAGGCAGATGGGCTACAGCAGCAGAAGACCACACCGGGTGCCACTCCTTTCAGCTAAGAACAGGAAACGTTGCCTGGTCTGATGAGTCTCGATTTCTGCTGCGACATTCGGATGGTAGGGTCAGAATTTGGCGTCAACAACATGAAAGCATGGATCCATCCTGCCTTGTATCAACGGTTCAGGCTGGTGGTGGTGGTGTCATGGTGTGGGGAATATTTTCTTGGCACTCTTTGGGCCCCTTGGTACCAATTGAGCATCGTTGCAACGCCACAGCCTACCTGAGTATTGTTGCTGACCATGTCCATCCCTTTATGACCACAATGTACCCAACATCTGATGGCTACTTTCAGCAGGATAATGCGCCATGTCATAAAGCTGGAATCATCTCAGACTGGTTTCTTGAACATGACAATGAGTTCACTGTACTCAAATGGCCTCCACAGTCACCAGATCTCAATCCAATAGAGCATCTTTGAGATGTGGTGGAACGGGAGATTCGCATCATGGATGTGCAGCCGACAAATCTGCGGCAACTGTGTGATGCCATCATGTCAATATGGACCAAAATCTCTGAGGAATGCTTCCAGCACCTTGTTGAATCTATGCCACGAAGAATTGAGGCAGTTCTGAAGGCAAAAGGGGGTCCAACCCGTTACTAGCATGGTGTACCTAATAAAGTGGCCGGTGAGTGTATATCTCATTACACTGATAGTAGTTTGGGTAGCTTCAAGTTCAGGGGGTATTTAAGTTTTGTAAAATAATGGCATATTGCATCTATATGGCATGAGTTTTTCATTACTGTTGATCCCCCTATGGGACACTGAATTTCATGGTTTTGATTTAATGCTGCAGCGCCTTCAGGTTTTACCTTCACCGCAATGCTCCGTTTATGGAAATGATGTCTTGGTGTGGCTATGGGTGAAGCCTTGAAGGGGCCACAGCACTAAAACACTACTGCAGCCCTTTATTCTCAGGATTGTTAAGGGTCGTAGAGGAACACACACACACACAAAAAAAAAAAAAGTGATGCCATATCCTAGCAATGCACCAACCCTGGCAGTAAGTGTATGTCACATGCGCTGCATTAGGGCTTGTTCACACGGAGTGACCATGTAGAGCTCTGTATAGAGAAGATCTGTGTACAGTGGTTTGGTGTGGTCTGTTGGGGGGAAATGGCAGATGCTTTGCATGGGTAATGAAGGCCTTTTTTACACAGCAGGGGTGACAAAGCAGCATTTAATACTGTTCTGTGGAGATGAGACCTAAAGTTGGCCGTAAAAACCAGGAAGTTGTTGGCCAGATCAGTGCTCTGTCAATTTCCGACTATTTCTCTTGATGTCCCCATATACATGTATGCTTATTTTGTTTGGCTGAATATGCAGTTTGACACCTGGAAGTGGCTTAGGGTGCTTTTACACAGTGCGTTTTTTGTGCGTTTTTTTCAATGCATTTTTTGTGCAGGAAGGCACAGCAATTAATGCTGTACACTGCTGCACAAAAAGCGCTGCAAAAATCACTGTAAAATCACGATTTTTTGGCACGTTTTTTGTGCAGCAACGTACAGCATTAATTGCCGTGCCTTTCTGCACAACAAAACACAATGAAAAAAACGCACTGTGTGAAAGCACCCTTACATCCTTTTGCAAAAAAAGGATCAACACATTGTAATTTAGCATCTGCTGGTGCTCTCTGGAGGCCCCCAATACACATTAGCCCATTGAGCGATACCACCAAATTGGCCGTTAAAATTAATGTTGTTCCCCTTTGTATCTATGGAGGGAGATAAACCAACAACGGCCATGTATAATTACCTGCGCAGTGTTAAAGGTGGACCTGTGCCTTCAGATTTAGCGGTCCAGAGGCTCATTTAGCCCATCCTCCCAGCGGTCCTTGCCTTTTATACTTCACACGGACACAGATTGGCTGGAAGATGTGTTGGGTAATACGTTTCTGCATCTTATCACCCACAGGCTAGAAACACTTCTGATATTTCTGAACCCTTGGAAGAACGCCGCAGTCTGAATTTATTAGAGAGAGGCTTAGAAAGAGCCAAATATAATTAAAGAAATCCCACAAGCTGCACATAAAACACCTCTTAGATCCACCGAGTGTAGCATTTTTTTTTATTATTTATGGCACCTCCGTTACACTGCTGCTTATTCTATGTCCATGGCTGAGTCCGTCTGCAATCTGATCAGTTTTTGAAAGCCAAAGCATTGCCCGAGGCAGCTCGAGTCGTGCAGAGCTGGCAGCTGGGCCCCTTCTCCCAGGATCCATGCCGATCTGTCATCACACTTCATTCTCTCTACAAAATGAATTGCTTGATTGAAAGACCGTGTTCCATCCCAGCCTCTGATTGTGTCACGCTGACCCGGCTGCTCTCCGGCGTCGGCTTGTGATGGATTTAAGTTGATGTCTGTTGGACTTGTTTCCTTTTCTTGCAGACATCCTGCAGGTCCTGAGCGACATAGATGAAATGTCCATGCGTCGGCCTGAGATCCTCTCCTTCTTTGCTGTGAGTATGTCCAAGCTCTCCATCTGTGAATGGTGTAGATTAATGTGCACAGCCGCACCGTATGATTTAGTACTTTCCGTCTGTTTATCTGATGATACCCATCCTTTGAATACCAAGATCTATGTTCAAGTGGTAGTACCAGGGTTACCTACCACATTTGTGGTGAAGGTACATTTATGCAAAACAATCTAGATTAGATTTTAGGGACCGCTTGCATGCTGTTTCATCAAACCCCTCGGAAATCGGGCAGTAAAGCAAACTCCTCAAGTGTCCTGTATGCCTGCTGCACAGCGTGTTGGGAACATTAGGCACTTCTCCTAGCTGGGGTAAGGTTAAACCCCACTGTTTGGCGCTATCAAAACCTGATTGCAAACCATGGATACAACATTGTACCCTCCTTCCCTTATTGCTTGGAAATGACACAGTAAGGGTATGTTCACACAGCATAATTTTGGCGCGCATTTTGCGGCATATTTGCGCTCTAATACGGGCGAGATGCACGCTGAAATTACGATAATCCATAGCTCTATGGAACTATGGATTACGCCTCCTCTCCCCGCTTGTACAATACGATCAAGGAGGTAAGTGACATGTCAATTATTCGCGGCGAATAAGCGCCGCGAGTAATGAATGTCAATGGGGCCAGCGAGCTGCCGGCCCCCCACGGAAGTACGCGTGTATTAGCTCGAGCTCCCGAAAGACACGATGTATTGCGGCGTCTACTGTACGCGCTGCAGTACATCGTGTGAACATAGCCTAAGGGTGGATTCACATGACTGATTTGGATGCTGATTATGATGCGGATTCAGCTCTGAATTTGCATCCGGTTTTGACTATAATCTGCTTCACTTTGTTTCCAATGAAAAATCAGCGTCTTCGGCGAATGCTTGAGCCAGATTCCATGCTGAATCCTCACATAGTGCATGGAGGCGGAAATCTCCCTCTAAATTCAACTCCACATCAAACATTTAAATCTGTGCTGAATCGGCGTGAATTTTACACATGGATTCTGCATTGAATCAGCAATAAAGAAAAAAATCCGCTGTGTGAGCATATCCTATGGATTTCACAGGGGGTTGTTTGATAGAACTTCTTTTAGACCTGTAGTATCCATCTCCAATGTACTGTAATGCTGATCGGTTTTCTTAGTGGTAGCTGTATATTAGGAGTCTCAAACTCGGTCGGGTAAATGGGCCACTCACAGAAAAAAAAAACCTGCCTTTGATGGGTCACATTCCTAAAATTGATACAATAGAAAATTATTACTTGGGTCATTATGCATGTGACAGTGCCTGGTATGTGCACTTTTTTAGTTTTCTCTCTCTCTATTTTTTTTGCATAAATATATATATATATGTATATTTTTACATTTAAATATGTGACTGAACTGAGCAATCGCTTAATTGTTCTTATAATACAGGGCAGTATATGACTGTACTGCAGTGTATGGGTATGTTCACACGCCGTCTTGCCTCCGTGTGAGCATACGCTTTTCTTATACGTGTCTGGATTCGTCTGAACGGACACAGACATGCATCTAACAATTAGAAGTGTGTTTAACACTGCCGGCAATGACACACACAGCGGCGTTCACATGAGAGATCACCGCTGCGTGTTTGCATCACGTCTGTCGGGTCCATCTTCCAGATGTGCTCCAAGAATTGGCATGTCATATCTTGGATCGCATCCGCAAGACGGACCTGACAGGCACGATGCAAACACGCAGCGGCGATCTCTCATCCGTGTGAACACAGATAGGTGTTTAATCTCACTGCTACTTGTTAGATGCATGTCTGGTTCCGTTCAGATGGACCCAGAAACGCATCAGAAAAGCGGATGTTCCCATGGACACAAGACGCCGTGTGAACATACCCTATCGTGGCAACTGTCAGTCAGCCTTTCAGACCCTGCCCCCATTACCGACAGACGGGAGGCCTTTGCTAGACAGTTGCCAAGACAGCAGGACAGTCATTGCCCCGTGATTGCACAGCGGGTTGCTGATGGAGGATACATTGAGCCTCCTCCCTCTGTCAAGTTTCTGTTGACTATGGCATCTTAGGGGTTGAAAAGCTGGGACTGGCATGCTCCTACTTCAGCCCGCTCTCCGCTGCCCCGAAGTCTCAGGAGCTCGGGTGCTCTGCCAGCTGCATATGACAGCCTCAGGAGAGCGTGTTTGAAACCCCGGCTGTATATAGTACTTATGACCCCGATTCGGGTTTTCTTTTAAGTTATAACCCGCTCTCTGAGCTGCTGAAACCCACGGTTCTTTTTATGTAGACCGAACGTCAGTCTCTGTGCATTCCTATGAGACTGACCTTTAGTATCTCATATGGAACGCTTAGGGAGATTAAGACAAAGTGAGGGTTACATAACCCAACAGAAGACCCACATGGTGGTCATAAGTATTTACAATATATAGCTGCCCTTAAAGGGGTTGTCTCACTACATTGATTTATCTTACCTCAGTCCTGTTTTCTTGGTTTCATTTTGAATTCAGGATCGGTTTACTGGCTTCCACTAGACTGCAGTAGAAGCCAGGTCTGTAGTTATAGCAACCATTGCTCGGCAGCCTATCCGGAGAGATCAAACAGGTCTGTAGCTATAGCAACCTGAGGAGCTGATGTAGCCCATACAAGAGGGGATGTCTAGGAATGGGTAGGACACTGTTAATGGACACATTTTGAAAAGTGACTTGTTTTTGCAAGATCTTTAACATGAAAAGAAGCAATCATTGTAGCGAGACAACCTCTTTAAAAAAAATTATAGGCATTACTGTACAGCTGAGATGAATTTCTATCAGTCTAGAGAAAAAAATATGGAGTCTCCCTTGAAGGGATTGTCTTACGATGAAGACTCCTGTCCATACACCCAAATAGGTCACAGATATCATAGATTACAGATGGCCCCTCTCTATAAGCCAGAACAGAGAGCTGCTATGTCACTTGTCCCTGCTCTGACCTGTCCAACCTGTAATACTAGGTTTCCACAGCAAAGGAAATGTATAACCAGGCACATTTTTGATAGAGGAAAAAGTTGATCTTCTGGCTGCTTTTTCTTTGCTATACCTGTGTCTTAAAGGGTTTCTCCAGGTTAGAAAACCTATTTTCATGTACGTGATTGGGGAATTCTAAGACTATAGAGCAGGGCTGGTCCCATGTTACAGAATCTCTTAATCAGAATGGAGAATAGTAACTAAGTGCAGTTTCAAAGAGAATCTTTCACTCTAGAGGACCTGTCCTGCCTCACACAGGCGACCAGGTGATTTGAATATACTCTTTGTAATGCTTCATTTCACCTGTGGTGGCGCTGCAATGAAAAACAAAGCACTTAAATCACTTGACAGGTTCACTTTATGCCTCCCTATCTGAGAGCAGGATAACATACAGGGAAAGAAGCTGTGCTCTGTGATATATAGGTTTATATGATTTAAAGTAGGATTTCTGACTAAAATGCAGGGAAAAAGCTGACCAGACTCGCATACAGTGATTTGACAGTTTGCTCTGTACACACACTGATAGAGTGAAGGCTGTCAAACGCTGTATGTGGGTGGGGTTAGCAGTAGTTTTATGATCGGTTTGATCTTTTCTCAGCTTTTTACTCGGAAATCCAGCTCTAAATTATATAACCCTATATATCATAGAGCTCAGCTCCTCTCCTCTATATTATAACCCTATATATCACAGAGCTCAGCTCCTCTCCTCTATCATATAACCCTATATATCACAGAGCTCAGCTCCTCTCCTCTATTATATAACCCTATATATCACAGAGCTTAGCTTCTGTTCTCTATCATATAACCCTATATATCACAGAGCTCAGCTTCTCTCCTCTATCATATAACCCTATATATCACACAGCTCAGCTTCTCTCCACTATCATATAACCCTATATATCACACAGCTCAGCTTCTCTCCTTCTATCATATAACCCTATATATCACAGAGCTCAGCTTCTCTCCCTCTATCATATAACCCTATATATAACAGAGCTCAGCTTCTCTCCTCTTTCATATAACTCTATATATCACAGAGCTCAGCTCCTCTCTTCTATGATATAACCCTATATATCACAGAGCTCAGCTCCTGTCCTCTATCATATAACACTATATATCACAGAGCTCAGCTCCTCTCCTCTATCATATAACACAATATATCACATAGCTCAGCTACTCTCCCCCTCCCATATAACCATACATTTCACATAGCACAGCTCCTCTAATCTATCATATAACCCTATATATCACAGAGCTCAGCTCCTCTCCCTCTATCATATAACCCTATATATCACAGAGCTCAGCTTCTCTCCAACAAAATATAACCCTATAAATCACAGAGCTCACTCCTCTCTCTATCATATAACCCTATATATCACAGAGCTCAGCTTCTCTCCTTTATCATATAACCCTATATATCACAGAGCTCAGCTCCTCTCCTCTATCTTATGACCCACATATCACAGAGCTCAGTTCTCCCTCTATCATATAACCATATATCACAGAGCTCAGCTTCTCTCCCTCTATCATATAACCCTATATATCACAGAGCTCAGCTTCTCTCCTCTATCATATAACCCTATATATCACAGAGCTCAGCTTCTCTCCTCTATCATCTTACCCTATATATCACAGAGCTCAGCTTCTCTCCCTCTATCATATAACCCTATATATCACAGAGCTCAGCTTCTCTCCTTCTATCATATAATGCTATACAATACCGAGCTCAGCTTCTCTCCCTCTATCATATAATGCTATACAATACCGAGCTCAGCATCTCTCCCTCTATCATATTCTTATCTCGGATATGGCAAAGTAAACCACCGGACAGATTCCCTTTAATATAAAGCAGACCAAAGCAACACCCCAACTGCTCATAAGGCTAGGCCTATATACTATCCGGCCTCCTTGCATGTCTAGATCACTCTCCAAAATTACACTACATAACAGGAGAACACCAAAACGAGTCTATGATCATCACATATCAAAATCTTTATTAATCCAAAAATATTAAAAAACATTAAAAGTTTATGAGATACAAAGAAAGTCATCAAAATGATAAGACAGGTGAACCGTATATCCAAGCCAACACCGCTACAAACAGATGGAATTTTAGGTATATATTGCTAAAAGCAATGGGGTATATCACTTAGTGCATATATAGCTCTCACCGATCATAAGTGTCACCAAAATAATATATGTATAAATGTAAATAGACACCAAGGATACGGGGTAAGAAAAAGTATAAAGAAGGATATACACCAAATACATTAAGGCAATACTTAACCAATGGGGTGGTAGCTGGAAAGGTGTCACCTGTAGCCCCAACGCACGTTTAGATCGCTTCCTCAGGAGGTTCCCTTTAATGCCAGGTTTTCACATGAGAGATTATAATAAATTGCTGGGGTTCCTAGCATTGTGATAAATCTATTGTTCTTTCAAATAGGAATTGTCCAAACTGGAGAACCCCTTTAATGAGATGTCCTCTTTATGGTTAAATCAGAGAATACTAGTATGTGAAGAGAATCCAGGCAGCGTACAGTTAATTGATTTACCATCCTCACATCAGGACTGAGCCGGTAATAGGAAGATAGTCGTACTTGCCTGTGAAGTGAACATTGTAAATTTCCTAAATCTTCTCGTATTCCTGGTGGCTTGGTTCCTCTTAGTCACACAGCAGGGGAGGCTGCCATCTTGTTCTATGCCAATACAATTTAACAAGGGAGCAGGACGTGGGTTGGCTCGTCTGTGATACTCTGAACTCCATGTGGGGCAGAATCAATGTTGTACCCTGTGCGCCTTCTTTATTGAAGATCTGGTGAGAGTCGCATGTCTCTTCCTTCTCCTTTCCACAGAGTGATTTTCAGAGGCTTATGAGCTCCACAGAGGAATCGTGTCGCAATCAGGCCTTCACCCTGGCTTTACGTGCCATTCAGTGTAATCCCAGGTGAGATGCCGAGCTTTGCTTTTGAAGTTCACATTTATTCTTTCATTTTGCTCCGGTGTATAGCGGCGTCTTCAGCTGCTGTAACATATGTGGTCAGCATATTAATGATCAAAATGGTGAAAGAAAAGAATTAAAATGGGGCATATTTACGTGTGGCAAGTTTTTAACGAATGAGAAAGTAGCACAATTTCTACACCATGTGCAAAAATGTTGCCTGTGTGAATCTGGAGCAATGTCTCCGTTTAGAGGACCCTTCTGCAATGTAGGCCTGGTTTGACCTGGTGTATTGGTGTCTAATTTACATGAATTTGGAGCATGTGACAAAAAATTAAGCAAAAATTGCTAAAGTTCAAAGGAATTGTCCACTTTTATATTGTTTTATTTATTATGTATCTGACGAGAAATCTTATACATTTTTAATATACATGTATTAAAAATTCTGCTCTTGTATACCAATGCAGTAGCCCACAGTCTAGAAAAAAAAATTATATTACCAACTTTCCTGTCCATAGTAATGGCTTCCATGGATTAACTTTCTGGATTAAACATGGTGTCAGTCATGTGATTTCTGGTATCCAGGTAACAGTAGTGTATAGAGGAGCAATATTCTCCAGAATTACCACCTCCAGCAGAGTCTTATCATGTGACCACCACACAGGTCATGTGACCCAGGTATCCAGGTAACAGTAGTGTATGGAGGAGCAGAACTTCTCCAGTATTACACCTCCAGCAGCGTCTTATCATGTGACCACCACACAGGTCATGTGACCCCTGGTATCCATATACCGCCTATATCTTCAGCCCCCCATATATACAGCTCAGCACAAGGCTCCCTGTATATACAGTCCCCCCCCTCCCGTATATACACTGCCCTCTATATCTTCAGCCTCCATGTATTTACAGTTAGCTCACCCTCAATTAATAATTATTAATCATAATTATTTCACCCATAGATGTCATGTGACCCTAACTGACTTTCAGGAAGTCACATGACTGACACCAGGTTCACTCCATACAGTTACTCCATGGCAGCCATTATTCTGGGTAGGAATATGGGATAAGCCATTTTTTTCTAGCTATGGGCCTATTGCATTGGTCTAACATGTTATGAGCAGAATTTTTAATACATTTATATTAGAAAAGTACATGATTTCCAAATATATGCATGATACATATAAAATGGACAACCCCTTTAAGATTTTTAATTAAACAAAGCATTAAAATTCAGCTAAGGGTTGTTTCAGTTGATGTTACATTAGAGGAGGTCCAAGGAAAAGCTAGAAAGCGGTCAGATGGTATTAGCTGGAATACCACATTCCTCAAGAACTTGTCTTGTGAAGGGATTTTTAGAGCCTGTACTCTCAGTATATGTAATCTCCTCATGATGTCTTCTATGCTGTAATCTAATTGAGTGTAAGCCACGTGTTCAAGCCCTATAGTATCAGAACTTCTTAGCCCAGGTCCACACACAGCAGAAATTAGATTTTTGGTACAAATGTGTTTTATGCAGATTGTGCTGTAAACTGAAGGGGGGAAGCCCGTGGTGAATGTATGCAGTGCTTGTGCAACAAAATGAACAACTTGCGGATTTGAAAATTCATAGCATGTTCTAAATTTCCATGCAAACATTTTCCAGCAAGTGTGGATGGGATTGCACCATGCTGTAGATTTGCAGTGTTAAACTGGCACCACAAATGGGGGCTAACCCGCATCCAAATCAGAGGCGCAAAAACTGCCTCTGTAAAGCATAAATTCCTGGCAGACGTCCCAGCCTTGGCTTTCTGCCAAGAATTCCACATAGGAATTTTTCTGAAAAACCTGATATGGAAACATACCCGCATGGAAATACAGTGCCGCTCTTCAATATGGCATTATCCCTAAGGACATCCCTTTAATCCATTTCAATGACACTTTTTCTCTTCTGTGCAGTATTGCTGCAGACTTCCTGCCCACCTTCATGTATTGCTTGGGCAGCAGAGATTTTGAAGTAGTCCAGACGGCACTGAGGAATCTGCCCGAGTACACATTGCTTTGTCAGGGTAAGTTTTTATTTTGCTTATAAGATTTATCTGGTAATTAAGCAAACTTAAAGGGGATTTGCCAAGAGACCAGTTACGTACCTCCTGTCAGCACAAGAGCAGGATGTAAACAAATCACCCTGAGTCATGAAGCTGCAGGGGAGAGAGGGTGAGGGCGAGTGAGGAATCCAAGGGAGCGTCTCAAAACTTAAGTGAAATAATAAACAGTACAAGAGTGGATTCTCAATACAGCAAGACAGCCTCAGACTGCACTCTCTACCCGTTGCCTTAAAAGCTCATTCATTTTGCCTGTCATTAGATAAGAAGTGATTCACGCAAGCGCGGCCTGTCAGCTCCTAGGTCGTGACTAGGGAAAGCATTGAGGTAACTAAGGGGGATTGAGCAATGCTGTAGCTCTCAGAGTTTTCACTTTTTGTAATCACATATATTTAGAAAAGTGATTAAATACCCATTTTGGAGGTTCCCACGTCAACATTACATGGTCGCAAAACCCCTTTAATTGTCACTTCTTGAATGAACAAATGAGAAAAAAAAAAGCACCACTGCTATCCGGACTGTTCCCATCTTTAAAGAATGTGCCACTTCCCACAAGGTCTTAAAGGGAACGAGCCATCAAAAACCGACCGATTCTTTGTATGATAAACAGATTTAGTAAGAACTTTTGGTTGTTTGTTATTAAGTTCCCATATCACTCTCAATATATTTTTTAAAATTCTGAAAACTTGCGATTTTCACTTTGGCCACTAGGCCTAGTAATAGTCTGAGACTTCCTGTTCTGTAGAGAACTTTTCAGCAGTTTCCTCATTATCAGCACAGGCAGGATTACACTGAAAGGTGACACCAATGTGTATAGATAACACAGGATCCACCAGTCACAATAGGAGATGTCACAGCTCCCTCTCCCCCTCCCTCCACACTGACTTCTTCCCTGGTCAGATAGCATACCTAGAAAACTCTACTATGGAAGTCTATGGGTCTGCTCCCATTCACAGTCTCCTATGTCCATGAAGCTGCTGTAAAGCATCTCTCTAAATGCTGTTAAAAGCAGCTCACGTTGGTGATCGATTGATTTCCTTTAAGTCTTTCCATTCTTGACCTTGCAATGTTCCAGGGCTGCCCTGTCTTCTTCGTGTCCTCATCATCCTTGGCACTTGCCATTTAATACCTGAGCCAATAGACTGTTGCAGGCATGTGATGATGATGATGATTTAAGAATGATCATGGGGTTCATAGATTAAGGATTCTCTTGTCACTTGACTGCCAGCTACAGCATTGAGATTGCAGGGTCTAATTGCATTATGTGGACTGCCTTGGGTTCAACAAAGGCCTTCAGGGCTGTCCATAGATGATGCATAGATAAGGTAGGTCCAAAAGATATTTAAAAGTAAAAGTCTTGTAAAGGGATTCATGATGTTAAAAATGAAGCTTAATAAAATTAAAGGGGTTGTATCATTTAATTAAATGGTCTTCAGAATAAGGGGACAGTGAAAACAAGCAATTTTGCAACTGGATGTAATTTGCAAAGCTGTCTTGTTTTCACAGTCTGCCTTATCTTTGTTTTGTGTAAACACTGTTCCCCAGTGCCGGTCGGATCCCACCTTCTTTCATTTCATTGGCTGACGGCTCTACTAATTTACTTTCTGTCTGGCTCCCGGTCGTATTCACGAGAGCGCGCATTCCTGCCTCTCTCACTCAGAATAAGGGGCCAGCAACAATTTACTCTGTACAGCTAGCAGCTCCTCATTGACACTGCAGCTGCTTCTACGTTCAGAAAACAGCAGAGTTGTGCCTCGGTGGCTAATTCTCCTGCATAGAAGAGAGACGGATCTGTGCTCTGGATGAGTTCATAGAAGACTGGATTCAACAAACCTCCAGCTGTGAGAGGAGAAAAGTTCAGTGCTCTGAGTTCATAGAAGACTGTCTAGAGTGAATGCAGGGCTGTGGTATGTAAACAGCTCTTACAAAATAAGACTGCAAAAGGAGAGGAATGACACAGTGACATGTGGAGGGAGGGGGGGGGGCTGAACACACTGACTTGGGATTTTAAGAACTGAAAAAATCAAGCTACAAGAGAACAGCCGAACTGATGAAGCGATCTATCCTCTTTAACCAAGCAAATGTTGTGAAGTACAGTTTCTCACTGACAAGGCCCAGCTGTTTAATAGAGCTTTATGAGCAATGCTTCATGGGAAAAAAAAATATGGAAATGAGCTCCCCTCCAGAAGGAATTAAACTAGTGCCACCTATGGGTAGCTACAATGTAAGTCAGAGTGCCCTGTGCTATACTCATAAGTAGCTTAAGCATTGGAAACGGCGGTCTACAGATGGGTGACTTTGTTTTAGTAGGCTCTGGTTTGGCTGATATCCCGAGTCATGTTTTAGGGCGCCTTTATGGGTCAGACATAAAAAGTAATAGTAAATGAACAATAAAAAAAAAACATATTTGATGTTCCAAACAATCCCTTCAGTAAATAGGTCATGTCAGTTATAATGAATGGTAAATAGCATTAAAAAAAGCTGTTTTTAATTTTGCATTCTGCTATTATCAAAAATATATATTTTTTTAATGCAAATTTTACCTGCACCTCAACAGTTTGCCTAAAAAATTTCCAATTTGTCCCGCTAAAAACAAGCCTCAAATTTATTTGATCAATTTTACATATTCTGTACAGAGGGTGTCATGACCCCGATCCTGCCCCTTTCCCCATTGGGGCTCAATCTAAATTTCACTCTAACTTATGTGTATGTTTTGGAGTGTAGGAGGAAACTGGAGAGCTTTGAAGAAACTAACATACAAACTGCTTATTTTCTAAGTAATACCTCACCCACGGTTGGCACATTTATAATGTACTTTCATTGCATTTTTTGTGGGCTTCCAGCAGTTCTGTACCAGTTGTCTGATGAAGATAAGTTTTGTAGTTCTGTGCCGCAAGGAAATAGCTCTGTGTCAGGCCCAGGAGATCTTTTTCAGTGCAACATTTGAAGCCACACCCTTTTGGACCTGCCTCCCACGACTTTCAACATGAGGGAGGAGACTGGGGGCAGGCACAGAGACTGAGGTTGGGAGAAAGGGAGATGGACAAAGCACAGCCAAGGATACTTGCAGCTTTACAGGGCTAAGGGAAGCTACTTTCAAGCAGGAAATGCTGCTGCTGTGCGCCATAGAAGGGAGGTTGCATACAGCACAGGAAAAACATAAATTAGCATAGAAAACATCACAAGATTAAGTAACAGGCAAGCAATTTGAGTTTTGTTCCTTTGCTGTGCAACCTCATACCTAGCACTGATTTGTTGCTTAATGGGTTAGGCCATGTTCACACGGCTTAATTGCGGGACGTATTTCGCCCCGCAATTACGCCGTGTGGAGGGGAGCATGGCGGGGGGGCCGGCAGCTCTCCGGCCCCATAGACCTGCATTACCCATGGCACGTATACCCGTGAATAAGTAGCATGTCACTTCTCTCCCCCGCTCGCCGTATTGTGCGATAGAGGAGAGGAGACCTGATCCATAGCTCTCTATGAGAACTGTGGATTACCGTAATGACTGGGACCTATTTCAGCCCGTAATTTGCGCAGTACAGCGCGAATTATGGGCTGAAATACATCCCAAAAATAAACCGTGTGAACATGGCCTCAGAGCAGGGGTTCCCAAACTCCAGGCCTCAGGACCCACCAACAGGGCAGGTTTTCAGAATATCCCACAGAATGCACTGGCAATAATGAAATCACCGGTGCAATGCTAAGGAAAGCCAGAAAACATGACCTGTTGGTGGGCCTGGAGGACTGGAGTTTGGGAACCCCTGGGTTGGAGGATCCAGGTAATCAGAAACAATGTGGGGGGGACTGCTTTTGGTAATGCATTACCCGAACAGCAGTACATCTGAAATGCCATTAAACTTGCACCAGCAGTTAAGTTTAAAGCACTATGTTAAAACTAGTGCAGGGCCTGAGGGTGTGTAGCCTCTTGCTTCGTGGTGTTTGCTGATCTCATTATTGATACCAAGGCACGGCTGCTTCAGAAACGGAGCGTTAATAGAGCCATATTCGGGAAGATTTTGTACATGGCACTGCAGCTTTTCTGGAGGATCCTATCCTATAAGAATTCCAGTTAATAACCCCCATTTATACTTTGTAATAAACCAAGTCATGTACTTTGTAACCTGATGTCTATATTTGTTCTTTCGCCACAGAACATGCGGCCATACTTCTTCACAGGGCCTTCCTGGTGGGAATGTATGGACAGATGGACACCAGCCCTCAGATTTCTGAAGCTCTGAAGCTCCTTCACATGGAAGCCATGGTTTAAAAACACAACTAGGACTTTTTATTTTTAAAGTGAAGCAGAACCTTGACCTTAAAACACCTATTTGTTTATTTAACTTTTTTTTTATAATAAAATATTTTCGGACTTGAATATAGTAAACTATTATTTAGCCTTCATATTGAAATGTTGAGAGGATATGATCAGCCCTCATGACAGTAGTGTATATTAGGCAGCAAGTGAACAGTTCTTGAGGTTTGAATGTGTTGGAAGCAAGAAAAATAGGCAACTGTAAGGAACTGTTTAACTTTGACAAGGGATAAAGTGTGATGGCTAGACGACTGGGTTGGAGCATCTCCAAAATGGGGTGCTCCCAGTATGTAGAGCTAAGTACCTACCAAAAGTGATCCAATGAAGAAAAACCAGTGAACCAGCAACAGATGTATGGGGCGCTTAAAGGGGTTTTACCTTGATGTAAAATCTGCAGTGCTGGCAACTCGCAGACAGACGGCCATGTATGTGAATGAGGAAGGCAACGCTTGCAGCCGTCCTCCATATTCAAATTCCGAATAGAGCCATGTGTATACTATCACATATGTTGGGAATCTCCCATAGAAGTGAATGGAGAGGTCCTACACAAGCACCGCCTTCCTCATTCATGTGCATGGCCAGCATTGGAGATTTTACATCATGGCAATCCCTTTAAGTATCATTCATAAGAAGATAATCCCAAAAGAGAGCTATTATACCACAAATTGCTATAAAAGTTCCTGCTGCCTATAAAGGAATTAAGTCCGAACTCACATCGAGCATAACAACTTGCTGTGTGGCTGATGATGATCCATGAACCCAACAACTCTCAAGACTTAAAAGATCTGCTTCTAACTTCTTGGTACCAAATACCACAGGTCACCTTCAGAGGTCTTGTGGAGTCCATGCCCTAGTTGGTCAGGATTGTTTTGGTAAGGGTAACTACAAAATATTTAGCAGGTGGTTTTAATGTTTTGACTGCTCATTGTATGCTACAATATAATAGCCCTGTTTTGAAGAACACTCATTTATACCACACAAGCCAGTTTTACACACTCAAAACTCATGAAGGCACCAGGAGAAGGAACTTCATACAGATAATGCCCTTGGTTCGCAACCCAGAACACGTGTTACAGGTTAACCATGTTGACCTTGGAGCTACATGATGCCTAACTAATCTTACAGGGGTTGTCTCACTACATCAATTCATCTCACCTCAGACCTGTTTTCTCAACTTCATTTTGAATTCAGAGGCTTGTTTATGGGCTTCTACTGGCTTGCAGTGACGAGCTGCTGAGGATACCAGGTCTGTAGCTATAGCAACCAGTGCTGGCAGCCTATCAGGAGAGATGGAGCAGGTCTGTAGCTGTAGTGACCTGAAGATCTGATGCAGCCCATACAAGAGGGGATATCTAGGAATAGGTAGGACACTGTTAATGGACACATATTGTAAAGTGACTTGTTTTTGCAAGATCTTTCACATGAAAAACAATCCTTGTAGTGAGACAACCCTTTTAACTACAAGCAGAAGTGCATTCATAAGATGACACGAGTGGTGCGCTGTACAGAAGGAATTATCTTGTTGAAAATGGTAGGAAATAACATTTTAAGCAATGTATCTGTTATGACATGCAAGTTATAGTGTTATACTTTACCCCTTAAAAAGAATGTGTCTTCAAGCTTTGTCATATAAAGTACTTTGGGTTTGAGAGATCAACCAGGGGATCGGTTGCTGATGTAGGGTGGTGTGGAGGGTTGAAGAGCTATGACTCTTTTTGGTCAGCCTCTAAAACTCAGCACTATGGAGGGAACTACTGCATCTAGAGGAGTTTCGTCTGAAGTTTCTGCATCCTGCCACCATGGTGCTTTCTTGCTTTCATGGGGTCTGTGACTGCACTGAATCTTTAGTATCTTCTTACATGGATCCCTCTTTCTTTCTGCCTTTTAGGCCTGGGAAAGCTTTGATGAAAAGTAAAAATATGGAGTGTTCATTATGCAAATCTAAATTGCCTTCTGCTTGTGATAAAAGATTATTCCAAGTGTACATTGAGAAAACCGTTTTAGAATTCCTGTCATTATTTAAAGAAATTAAATCTGAGAATAGAAATTCTTGTAGATGTAAAGGCCGCTTCATAGATGACCCTAGCACTTCCTCAGGAAACCAAGATATTTGTATTATTTCAGATTCTCAAGTGGAGAGCGGTGCTCAAACCTCCCTGCTCATTTTTTTTTTTCTTGAATGTGGTAAAGGGGGAAGAGTTTCCTGGTTGAGGTCTGTCAAGGGCAATTCCAAACATGAGCATTGAAGAGGCCGATATGCATAAATCTAGCTAGGATGTGATGTTTGAAAGTTGTAAATGCAGTTTTTTGGGGGGTTTAGAAGAATATTTTATTTCTTAAAAAAATGGGAAAAAAAGGTTTTTTTTTTCTTAATGAGGTAAATACCCCTTTGAAGAAGAGTTGCGCCAACTAGGGTAGGCTCCCAAAACGGACATGACATTACTCAAGGTTTCCAGAAGATTGGCCTTACCTCTTGATGACATGGGCCGATAAAAATTTTTTTTAATTGGGGGTTGAAGAAATGCCAATTTGGTTTTTTTTCTCTAGAATAATAATATAAAATCTTTTTGCTGCATCTTTTTCTGCTGACAGATTGACTGCTTGTATCTCCTCCCGTAAGGCCTTATGGTTGAAGGTCTGGTCAAGGGTTTTACCATAAAATTCTAATTTATGATGCGCTCCATGTCATTGGGAATATTTTTGTGGGTCTATTTTGGATGACAAATTGGAGAATACTGCAGATAGAGGGACTTTTAGAATTTGTTTACCCAGGAATAAAAATACTTAATTTGAGCCCTCAAGAAAATCCAGACAGGACAGTGGAAATCTTCTAGAGGGAAGGGAAAAGGCCTCCTGTTTGACAAGTCTTCTAGACAGGATAGAGCTTATAATAACGGCAACTCCCATGGAGGTGGAAAATTACAAGGTTTTTTTTTTTTTTTTGCCCAAGTAGTCCACCATATCAGCAAGAAAATCTATGCTTGTTGACATGGACAGCAACAAAATTTCGAACGAAAATGAAGCCAGCCAGCAGTCACATGCAAGTAATATGAAGCATGTATCAAGAAGAAGTGTAGGCACCTACCAATGGATGATGGACCGCAAAAAGGACAAGGGCACAGATGGAGATGGAAGGATT
>JAODAL010056521.1:0-23238 GCA_025379985.1 Phyllomedusa bahiana | reverse complement strand
GGCCCTTTTGGAACAGAAAAGGACTTCTAAGGGGGTTTTTCTCCCCAAAATTTTTTTAATATGCTAGAAGTCAAATTAATAATTTTTTGGGGCCCTTTTTTCTGTGGATACAGCTATAATTAGGTCCTTTGGAATAAAATGTGGCTTCAAGGGCATTTCTCCCTCACAAAATTTTTTAACAGGGCTGAAAAGTCATTTTTAAATTTTTTTGGGGTCAGCTGCTTTGAAATGCAGCAATACTACAGATCCTATTAAAAAAAAATGTTTTTTTAAACAGACATTTTTCTTCACAATTGACCAAAGTGGCTCAAGGGCCCCTGCTTTAAATTTTTTGGGGGGGATTTTGCTGTGACAGCGCTATACAACAGTCCTATTCTAAAAAATGATTTTCAACAGACATTTGTTCTTCACAATTGACCAAAGGGGGCTCAAGGGTCACTTTGTTTTTTGGGGGCATTTTGCTGTGACATGAAATATACTACAGGTCCTATTAAAAAAAAATTTTGTTTTTAACGACATTTGTTCTTCCAATTGTCAAAGTTGGTCAAGGGTGAGGGTTTGCTGTCAAAACAGAATAGTAGGACACTTTAATGACCATATTGCAAAATGACTTTTTTTGCAAGACTTTAACATAGCTATCAACCCTGATTGAGACAACCCATTTAATACAATGAAAAAAAAAAAACAAAGACATGGTGGGATTCCTCCATTTTAAAAATGGTTTTTTAGAATTAAATACTAAAAAACTTGCTGACAAAATAGTGTTAAAAAAATTCCCCTGAATTTAACAAGGGAGGTACAGGAAACTTGACCGATGTAGGTTAATCCAGAGAACATGTGATTATGGAGCACGGACAGAGAACAAAGTACAGGAGACCATATTCCTCCTGCACGTTGCGTAAAAATGAGAAAAGAAGTGCCAATAAAAGGGCACCTTGGTGTAACAGGATGGACGAGTAACCACCAGTATTTACCAAGTGAAGCTCATTGGTCCACACTCATACGGAGGGGCAAGCGCTACACCAGGTATTGTACGGTGTACAGAGAAGGCTGGAGTTCTTCACACTTCCGCTTCTCGCACTCTGCTTCAGCACGACAGTTTTCGTTATGCAGCGTCATCAGGGCATTTAACCTGCGTGTTAAATAATGACGGACACCAGCTCTTGGCTTTCACCGCACCCACTGATAACTCCGTGCGCGCAGAAGGTCCATGCCTGTGGCCCGAAGGACAGTATATGTCAATGTCCATTTCAACTAAAATGTGGTTGAAAGACTCCTTTGTTACCGGCACTTTCTTAAGTGTGGGGGTCCGGATTCGCAGGTTCTCTGGGGCTCATGCTGTGGCTCCAGGACAGTTATAGATCATGTCAAGGTGACACTAAAATGGTGGTTGAACAGACTTCCTTTTCCAGACACTTTTAAATGTGGGGCATGCAGGTTGTGGGGGCTCATTGCTGTGGCACGCAGTACAGGTATAAGTCAATGTCCAGTGGAAACTAAAATGGGTTGAAAGACTCCTTCTGTTCCGGCAACTTTTTTTAAAATGTGGGGGCTCATGCAAGTTTGGGGCTCTATGCTGTGGCCAGGACAGGTATAGTCAATGACCAGGTGAAAACTAAATGGTGCGTTGAAAGTCTCCTTTCTCCGAACTTTTTTTAAATGTAGAGGGGTCATGCAGGTGTTTGGGGCTCATGCTGTGGGCCCAGGGACAGGTATTGTCAATGTTCCAGTGAAACTAAAATGGTGGTTGAAAGACTCCTTTTTCCAGCACTTTTTAATGTGGGGGTCATGCAGGTTTGGTCTCATGTCTGTGGCCCAGGACAGGTATAGTCAATGTCCAGTGAAACTAAAATGGTGGTTGAAAGCCACCTTATACTCGGCACTTTTTAAATGTGGGGAGTCATGCAGGTTTGGGGCTCCATGCTGAGGCCCAGGACAGGTATAAGTCAATGTCCAGTGAAACTGAAAATGGTGGTTTAAAGACTCCGTTTTTCCGGCAGACTTTTTTAAACTGTGGGTCAGACAGGATTAATGGTCAATTCTGCGGTACAGGACAGAGTAATAGTTAGTGTCCAGTCAAATAATTGGTGGGATGATAGACTCCTTTTTGCGTGCACTTTTTAAATCTGGGGGTCATGCAGGTTTGGGCTACAGCTGCGTTCCAGGAGCAGGGATATCCAATGTCCCAGTTCAAGTGAAGATGGATGGTTCAAAATCATACTGCCTTCTGGGCGCTTCTTTTATTTGTGGGTGATGCAGGTTTAAGGGTCAGGCTGTAGGTACAAGACAAGGGATAGGGAGAATGGTCTGTGACTTTTTTTCGTGACTTTTATAACCAAGTGTTTGCCTAAGATGTAGCATGTATCCATTTGACTGTTGTTGGATGTTTAATTTCCAGCTTCTCCAGCCTTTTGGGTGTAATAAATGAAGATGTTGTTGCTCTCCATAGACTTTAATGGTAATCGCTCATAATCGATGCTCACTATCGAAAAACCTTATCGATAGCGGCCGACTATCGACTATCGATCGATCTCGATAGCCAACGCAATCGCTCAACACTACTCCATGAGGCTACATCTGAACCTGAACCTGTAGTAGCTCTGCCTCCCTCTGCCATTACCAGTTCCAGCCTGCCTCTGCCCTCTCATTACCACTCTGATCCAAGATGACGTGGATGTGGATTTATTGAATCAGTGCATCATCCATTTTTGAGAGGTCACTGAAAATCAGTTTCCAACTGATCGAGCCAAAGTGGCTTTCATCATCAAGCTGCTCCTTGATGAGGAAGTCTAGCCTGGGCTTACCAGTCTGGAGTGAGAGAAGACTCTGTTTGACAGTGACTTTCCAGGAATTACAATGAGCACCTTTCATAAAGTTTTTGAAGTCTGGATGTGATACTTCTGCTGCATCATCTTTGCTCTGCTTCAGACAAGGCGATTCCATGGTGGGACAATACGGCATTCAGTTCCACACATTGGCCTCTGAGCTGACCTGGAATAATGACGACCTGGTGGCAGCCTTCTGGATGAGCCTCACAGGCTGAATAAAGGACGAGCCTGATGGTCGTGAGCAACCATCTACCCTGGATGACCTTATCACTCTAGCTATCAGGATTGGCATCCGTTTTTCAGATAGAGAGTTAGAGCTTCACTAGCAGACATCGTCCCCCCGCCCTCAGAGTCTTCCTCACCTTGCACCTGTCTGCCCAAATCTCCCTCACCCGGCACCCACGTTTTCTCAAGATGAACCTATGCAGGTGGACAGTATTCATATAATGTGGGAGAAATGCATGCCTGCACTGTGGTGACGCTGAGTACTTCCTAAAAAAATGCCCAGTCCTTCTGACTGTGCCCAAAAAACCGTCATGCCTAGGTCTAGTTGGCGAGATAACCCTAAGTGAAGACACATCTGTTCCTTTCTTGACCACAACGGTCACTCTCAGTTCTGTGTCTGGCTTCACATTTCAAGTCCCTGCAATTCTGGACGCTGGTTCAGAACTTTCACTGTGATTAGCCATGGTAAGGGTACCTGGTGGTTCCCTGCAGTCCGTCCGGCCTTGTGGCGGGCTCCAGTGAGATCGGGGCACTTAGACCCTTGCTCTCTGTCAATGGTTTCCCATCTCCCACTCCGCTCGTGAGACCACCAGGGGTTACATATACCTGCTTCTAGCCTACAATGTCTCTATCACGTCTTCCCCAATAAGACATTGGTGACTTTAAAGACGTTGACAGGTATCTCAGCAAATTCTTGCCAATGTCTGACAAAGTTTCCCTTTCTTGTATGCCAGGGTAGCATGATTTTACAAGACTTTGGTAAAGCCTTTATGAGACTCAAGGTAGCCTCAAAAAAAGCAGAAATTGCTTTTTTGCTCTCCAATATTCATGGAGCATACAGTAAGGGAAATGGTAGATATTTCGGATACTCTTTTTAATAAAGTTTTTTTTTTTTTGCTAAATGCATTTAGCCCCCCATTTTATTTCTCTGTTACGATAAAATTCATTTTTTTCTCTGTAAAGGTTTTTCTTTAAGTTACACACTAAGCAAGGTGTGTCACATTTCAAATACACAGTGGGCCAAAATTGAAAACTTGACAAAACACGGCCTCAAGCTTGTTTACTCCCTGTGAGCTCCTCTTATCTTATCAATCGTCCCCGCTGTCGAGTTGTTTTTTTTTCCTGCCCCTGTCCCTTCTCTGCCTGATGCAAAGGGTAGGCCCTGAGTGAGAGCAGTGTATTGAACAGCTTCTGAGCATCCTCTCTTTCTCCTCTGTACACTGCCCTGTCTTGTTACTTCAAATATAATACAACACTGCGGGCCAGGATTTGGTCCTCGAGCTAGAGTTTTGACACCCCTTCTGGTAGCTATATAGTACAATGCTATGATAAAAGTCACATAAACACATAATGATACATTGTGAAGCAATAATTTTTGGAAAAACTGAAACAGTGTATTATCTCAAGTATAGGATACTACTGGCATTAAATAACAGAGATTAACAGAACACAATGAGACTTTTTGTGTCTTGCCAAGTCAAGTCACCACATCACCTTTACTAGGAATAACATAGCTTGTCTGTTTTGCCTGTACTGTTATTTATTAAGTTAAATTAGTTATTTGATTAATAAACATTGTTTTTTATATTGTACAATGATTTATGTATCTTTTACTATACAACTATGTTGGCCTTACATTATTTTTATTTAATTAAGGGTGAGCCGCAAGAGTGATTTCCTCTGGTGGAACCAAGGTTCTTTAGTCCAACACTGCTTGTAAGGACAATTTGCATCCAATTATAAACCATAATCTAAATCTCTGTGCTGCAGGAAAACTGTCTTTGATGATCTTCCTTGACAAAAAGCTGGTTTAAATCAGAAATTCAGACTGTTGTTGTATTTGAGTAGAAGAAGGTGATATTTTTAACTTAACTTTAAACCATTTTATGTTATTTGCTCAGTAATCATCATACTAAAAGAAGACAAAAATGTATATCTTCAGAAGAATGAAATTCAATGTGTATGTATGTCATACTGCAGAGAAGGGAGCTGAGAGGGAGTAAATGGCAGGTGCCAGCTATTACTTACAGCTGGCACTTGCCTTCATTGACAAAAATTGGAGATAACGCTGATCTTTGCCACTTAGCTACTGGGATGCCATGGTCAGCTGGATTACTGCATCATCAAATAGTGGCTTTTGCCGCAGTGGAGCTTGTTCATTCATGTCTTAAATAGAGGGACGCTCATTTGAACTAACTTTTTAATATATCTAACTAAAGAAAAATGACTTCTTTCAACTAATCTGACTCTTTATCACCTCAGACAAACTTATTTACTCCAAATAATGATAAAAGTTAATCTTGTAAAACTAGATAGACTGTCAACTGACTGAGGGATCAGGTTACATGCTTCCCATATAGGTATATGTAGAGTGGAGGAGGTTAGCTGGAGAGTGAGACCCTGCTCACTGCTGATATGTGTAATATCTCACTCTAGTGCTGGATTCATAGATTTGTCTGGTCAGTACTGCTGTGTATTGTGATCTATGCTGTTGCTGTTGCTAAAGGGAGTGCTATTAAGATATAAGGGAGCAGAGTCCATGCATGTCTCAGTGTGTATGTGTTGTACTGTAAGGGAGACATCATAGCAGACAGTCTCCACCTAATAGCTCAAGGAAAATATACAGTGGTTTGCCAAAGTATTCATACCCTTTAAACTGTATATCATTTTTAAATGTTACAGCCTCAAAATTATTTTATTGATATTTTATGTGATAGAACAACACAAAGTAGCAAGTATTTGTGAAGTGTAAAGAAAATTATACGTGGTTTTCCAAATGTTTGCAAATCAAAAAACTGAAACGTGTGACATCCATATGTATTCAGCACCCCTGAGAATACATTGTATAACCACCTTGGCTGCAATGACATCTGCAGGTCTGTTGGTTTATGTCTACCAACCTGGAAATTTTTTTTTTACCAATTCTTCTTTGCAAAATAGGTTTAACTCAGTTGTTGATAGGCAAACATTTGGAAACATCCCAAATTTTCAGTGGGATTTAGGTCTGGACTTTGACTGGGCCCTTTTAAGGGAAAAAATATGCTTAGATTAAAAAAAAATCCACTGTAACTTTGGCTGTATGTTTAGGGTTGTTTGTCTTGCTGAAAGGTGAACCAAAGCCCCAGTCTCAAGTCTTTTGGGAGGGGTTTTTCCCTTTAGGATTGCCCTGTATTTAGCTGTATCCAATCTTCCCTTAAACCATGAACTTTTTTCCAGTCCCTGCTGAAGCAAAGCATCCCCACAACATGATGCCGGCACCACCATGCGTCATGGTGGGGATGAAATTTGTAGGGTGATGGGCAGTGTTGGGTTTTCTCCATACATGGTTTGGCATTTAGGCCAGAAAGTTACATTTTTTGGGCTTATCTGAATAAAGCACGTTCTTCCACATGCTTACTATGTAACCTTCATAGCTTTCTGCTAACTACATTCAGGACTTTTTCTGATTTGCTTTCTGACACTCTTCGATAAAGGATTTATGGAATACACAACTAATAGTTGTCCTGTGGCCAGATTCTCCCATCTGAGCTGTGGATCTCTGCAGCTTCTTTAGAGTGAACCTTTTTCGGTACTTCCCTAGTTAGTGCTCTCCTTGTCCAGACTGTCAGTTTAGGTGGACATTCATGTCTTGGTAGGTAACCAGTTGTGCCATACTCCTTCCACTTATGGGTGATGGATTGAACAGTGCTTTGTGAGATGTTCATAGCTTGGGCTATTTTTAAAAAAAAAACACATATACACTTTGCCACAACTTTATCCCTAACTTGTCTGGTGTATTCCTTGGTTTTGATGATGCTTTTTGTTTTCTAATGTTCTTGAACAAACTTCTGAGGCCTTAACAAAACAGCTAAAAATTTACTGAGAATAAATTATATACAGATGTATTCTATTGACTAATTAGATGAATTTTAAAGGCAATTGGTTACAATGGATTTTATTTAGAGCTATCATAGTACAGGGGACTGTATACACATGAAAGCCATATTTGCCATACTTGCTACTTTGTGTTGCTTTATCACATAAAATCTCAATAAAATACGTTTAAGTTTGTGGCAGTAATGTTTAAAATTGAGGAACAGTTCAAGGGTTATGTAAACCTTTTCAACCCACTGTGTTAGAGATGGATCCCGCAGAGAGGAAAACAGCTGAAAAATAACATAAACTAGTTAGAAAACAACCAGAAATAGTGTTATCATTGTTTTTAAAAAATGTTCCCAACTGATACAAATTCAGTTCCACAAATCTTCAAAACCCAAACTCTGTTATGATTCAGACATTTTAGTTAAAATAATGTTTTGTTAAGTGGCAAAGAAACGTATTACCAAATGGAAGAAATCTATATGTCTATAAAAAAAAACTTAACAAATACTGTAGGCTAACAGCAGCCTTTGATGCATTTTAACAGCTTCTCAGATATTCTGAAAAAAATATTCACAGATACTTTCAATCAAATGCTGTAAATCAATTGTAATTTTCAATAAATGCCTTAAGTGTTGCACTTACATCTTAGCTTAGGAACATTTTAATTTTATTTATTTTATTCTACAAAAAGTATTGTAATATTTTAAGAGTACCTGATAAAGAGCTCGATGAACATTATCTCGGGAGTTTGTAAGATAAAATATTACCTTTATTAGATCACAGTGTACAATGTGAAGTATCTTTGAAAAGAAAGTGTATTGGTTGTGCATAATGATTTTAATACAATCTGCAGAAAAGCTTACTGTACCCAGGGGAAAGTTCTCCATTCTCAGATTCACTAAAAGCAGTAGCCTTATTGCCAATCATGTCCCCTAGAAGGTTTATACAGTTGAAATGCAAAAAGTACTATATATATAAACTGTTGGTTATCCTTAAAACGTGTTCTAAGGGCAGGATTCTGATTTCATGATTTGACCTATTTTAATATAAAACATGGAACTATTATTTAATATACAGTGGTTTCTCAATATACAATATTGATTGGTTCTGAGATGACCATTGTATGATAAAACCACAAAAAAATGGTAATTGGTTTTTTGGTCCCAAAATATGATCCAACATGATGCAAAATGAAGGTTAAAGAAACATAAGCAGATAACTAATACAGATAAAGCAGGTCCTTATATATAACATCAGAAAGAGCTGCTGGGATCTGGAAATCACTTCCTATTCCAAGGACAAGAGCTTCTTTCGGTCTGTACTTTATAAACAATGTACCAGAAAATGGGGCCCTCATCTGGTGTCCAAAAGAGTTGCTCATCCTAGCACATGTAGAGAGCAGTACAGAATATCTAGTACCGCACTGTTCTGTAGAGGGGAGCGACTAGACCACCAATCACTGCATGCACTTCATTAATACAGATGTTTTATAAGTGAAATGTTCATTATAATTGGTTGGATCAGTGTCTTGGACATTGTATCTTGAAACCACACTTGACATACAATGTCCTAGGAAAGACCATTGTATGGTGAAAATATTGTATCTAGAGATGGGCGAATTTCTCAAAAATTCGATTTGATGACTTTGCCGAATTTTCCGACAAAATTCATTTCGGTCCGAATTGCTTCGGGACGAATCGCGTTAAAAAACAGCGATTTCCAGGCTGCACAGAGTCTGCAGGGTGCTGTAGAACATTGTGCCATGCTTAAATATGCGAGGGAGCTTGGTTTGGTCTTCATTTCAATGTTGTGTTTGGGATGACACGCACATGACTGCCGCCGCTCTTAGAATCGCTTCACTATAGAAAATTTCCCGGGCACTTAAGAGGGCAAAAATGACCAAAAAACTCAAGCGGGAATGTTGCTGATAAAGTCATGCCAGAGAAAGCTGGAAAAAAACAAGCTGAGAGCTCAGGTGGCAACATCAGTGACAGAGTGTGGAGGTGACGGCAGCAGCCACAGCAGCATGAGGTCAGAGAGTGGCACAATGACATTCTGGAGGTGGCAAAAACAGGAGTAGGCCACAGAGTTGCACAATGACACAGTGTGGAGGTCACGGGAGCAGCAGCATGAGGTCAGGCTGTGGCACAATGACATTCTGGAGGTGGCAAAAACAGGAGTAGGCCACAGAGTTCACAATGACACAGTGTGGAGGTCAAAGGTAGCAGCGCATGAGGTCAGGCAGTGGCACAATGACATTTGGAGGTGGCAAAACAAAGTAGGGAGCCACAGTGGCACAAAGACGAGGTGGAAGGTCACGGCAGCAGCAGCATGAGGTCAGAGAGTGGCTCAAGGACACAGTGTGGAGGGCACGGCAGCAGCCACAGCAGCAGCATGAGGTCATACAGTAGCAAAATGACATTCTTGATGTGGCAAAAACAGGAGTAGGCCACAGAGTGGCACAATGACACAGTGTGGAGGGCACAGCAGCAGCATGAGGTCAGACAGTTGCACAATGACATTCAGGAGGTGGCAAAAACTGGAGTAGGCCACAGAGTGACACAATGATAGAGCGTGGAGGTCACGGCGGCAGCAGAATGAAGTCATACAGTGGCACAATAACATTCCAGAGGTGGCAAAAACTGGAGTAGGCCACAGAGTCGCACAATGATAGAGAGTGGGGGTCACAGCAGCAGCAGCATGAGGTCAGGCACTGGCACAATGACATTATGGAGGTGGCAAAACAGTAGTAGGCCACAGAGTGACACAATGACAGAGTGTGGAGGTCACGGCAGCAGCAGCATGAGATCAGACAGTGGCACAAGGACATTCTGATGGTGGCAAAAACTGGAGTAGGCCACAGAGTGGCACAATGACAGAGAGAGGAGGTCACGGCAGCAGCAGCATGAGGTCAGGCAGGGGCAAATGACATTCTAGAGGTGGCAAAACAGGTGTAGGCCACAGAGGGCACAATGATAGAGAGGGGAGGTCACAGCAGCAGCAGCAGCATGAGGTCAGGCGTGGCACAATGACATTATGGATGTGTCAAAACAGTAGTAGGCCACAGATTGACACAATGACAGAGTGTGGAGGTCTCGTCAGCAGCAGCATGAGCTCAGACAGTGGCACAAGGACATTCTTATGGTGGCAAAAACTGGAGTAGGCCACAGAGTGGCACAATGACAGAGTGTGGAGGTCACGGCAGCAGCGACAGCAGCATGAGGTCAGGTGGGCACAATGACATTCTGGGGGTGGCAAAAACAGGAGTAGGCCACAGAGTGGCACAATGACACAGTGTGGAAGGTCAGGGCAGCAGCAGCATGAGGTCAGAGAGTGGCACAATGACATTCTGGAGGTGGCAAAAAAGGAGTAGGCCACAGAGTGGCACAATGACAGAGTGTGGAGGTGCAGCAACAGCAGCAGGGTCAGGCAGTGGCACAATGACATTTGGAGGTGGAAAAAACAGGAGTAGGCCACAGAGTGACACATAGGGAACCAGTGTGGAGGTCACGGTAGCAGCAGCAGAGGTCAGACAGTGGCACAATGACATTCTGGAGGTGGCAAAAACAGGAGTAGGCCACAGAGTGGCACAATGACTCAGTGTGGAGGTCAAGGCAGCAGCAACAACATCAGCAGCATGAGGTCAGAGAGTGGCACAATGACATTCTGGAGGTGGCAAAAACTGGAGTAGGCCACAGAGGGGCACAATGACACAGTGTGGATGTCATGGCATCAGCAACAACAGCAGCAGCATGAGGTCATAGTGTGGCACAAGGACAGTGTGTGGAGGTGGGCGGCAAAAACCAGTCCCTGGTAAAGATGGTTGGTGGCAGATGGAGAATTGTCAGCAGATGGTGCATCGGCGGCGGGGGGCATCAGACTAGTGGCTGAGGAAGGTAGTTTGAGCCCAGACTCATTTCTCCAGTTTGACGTGTGAGGCGTCTTGGCTGATGTTGTCTGCATTGGTGTGTGGAAATCCTGGCCGATCCATGCCTATGATCATCTTGACAAAGGTCGTCGTTCCACATTTCCCATGGACAAGCGGGTTACTCCTTGGGGTAACGATGGGGCCCCCGCCACACTGACCCCCCGTCTGATGCCACACTATTTGGCCTGGGCAGGACAGCTTCTCCTCTGCAAAAAAACCGGCAAGTTGCGGCCACACATCCAGTTTGGCTGCCCTGAAGTCCAGCGGATTTCTAATCTGGGGTGGCAGAGTGCTGTCCAAGTAGGCCACCACCTGTTGGTTCGGGACTGCTCCTGGTACCCTGCTGCTGTTGCTGCTGCTGCTGGAGACTACCCGCCACTTCACTAGGCGGGTGAAGGAAGCGGCTCATCAGTGACTCCAGACGTAGGTTGCTGCTGATTGGAAGCTGGGTACTGCTCTACCCCCCCCCTCTACCTCCCCCAGCAGCAGCGGCAGTAGTACGTTAGCGCTGAATGAAACCCCCGGTAGACTGAACGAGGAGCGGACGATGCCGCACAATAGGCATCAGCCAACTGGAATAACGGAGGATTTTCCTATAGTATATGAGTTTGTCCTCCCTCTCAGCAGTGGGATAAATGGCTCCCATTTGGAACTGTAGCGAAGGGTCCAATAGTGGTGGAGAGCCAGAAGTCATCCCTCTGACGGATGCTGATATTGGCTGTCACTAGCCAGGCAAATCAGCATGTGGGGCCATCTGCACAAGTGGACTCAAGGGGCTCCTTGCCTCCTTACTCCCCTGTATCTGCCACGGTGCATTGCGGGTTATCTGCATTGTTCTTCCTCATCCTCCATCTACACTCCTCCAGTGATACCTGCTCCCCCTCTCATCCCCAAAACACTTCTTAGTCAAGAAGACATTTGCCCTCCGGCCTTCTAGTGTAAATTCAGCCAATCAATTCAATGGTTTCTTTTTCCCCCAAAACCCCCTTTTTCCCAGAAAAATTTAAGGGACAACTCCCCTGGAGATAAAAATATGGGCCCCCCCAAAAGGGACTCCGCACCAAAAAAATTTTAACCCTTTCCAAAATTTTTTCCCAATTTGTTTTCCAGCCCTGGACCCCCTTTTTTACACTTTTTAACCTCAAAGAAATTCCCCTTTTTTTCAAAATTAATTTTTTAGATAAATTTGAAGCTCCCTGATTGCCCCTAAAGGTGAGAGCCAGTGCTCCGTCAGCCACTTTTAAAAACACGGAGGTCCGGGGTTTCCGGGGCCCCAGACTTACAGGGGGTGGGGTGGGGACCCCGGGGCTAGCTTTCGTCTTCTATTAACACGCAGGTTAAAGTCCCCAGGGCCGAATTTTACAGTTTTTTGGCTTTTGAGAGCCCGGGTGGTGTCCGTCATCTATTAACAGGGAAAAAATTTTGCCCTTATAAAGCGCAACGAAAACAGTCGTGCTAAGCAGAGTGCGGAAGGGGAAGTGTGGGGAAAGACCCCCAACCCTTCCCCCTTTCAAAAGTAAAAGACCTGGGTAGCGCTTCCCCCTCCGTATGAGTGCGGCCCAAATTGAGCTTGCATTTGGGAAATGTGGTGGTTGAATTTTCCTGTTCCCCCCGGGGGCCCTTTTTCGGGGCTTTTTTTTTTTTCCCCAATTTTATTCAACGTGCGGGAGGAAAGGGGTAAATGTTTTTGGGGTTTCTCTGTCCTTGCCCTTTTCCCCTTGTCCTCGGGTTTTTAACCTCCCAAATGGTCAAGTTTTCCCTTAAAACTCCCCTTGTACAATTCAAAGGAAATTTGTCCCAAAGTTTTTTTTGTACATCAATTTTTTTAGTAGTTTAATTCTAAAAAAACACATTTTAAAATTGGGAAATGGAATCCCCCCACCCCTTTGTTTCTCTTTTTTTTTTTAATTGTTTTAAAAGGGGGTTTTTCTAAATCAGGGTTTTGCTAGCTCTGTTAAAGTTTCTTGCAAAAAACAAGTCATTTTGCAACTGTGCCCCTTTAACAGTGTCCTACCTATTTGTTTTGACACCCCATCCCCCTTGACCCCACTTTTGGGGACAATTTGTGAAAAAAACAAATGCCTTGTTAGAAAAAAACTTTTTTTTTTAAAATTTCCCTTTTAGTAAAGCTTTTTTTCCCAAAGAAACATGCCCCCCAAAAAATTTTTAAAAAAGGCCCTTTCGGGCCACGTTAAAAATTGTGAGGGAGAAATCCATTTAAAAAGCCACATTTTTTTTCCAAAAGGGCCCATGATTTTTGCTGTATCTCACCCCCCATGCCAAAAAAAAAATTAAAAAAAGGTTTCCCCAAAACCCCAAACTGTTAAAAATTTGGGGGAGAAATGCCACTTAAAAAAGGCCACATTTCTTTTTCCAAAGGACCATGTTTTAAAAGCTTTTATCTCCAGCACCGGGCCACAAAAAAAAAAAAAATGACTTCTCAGCCCGGGTTAAAAAATTTGGGAGGGAAAAAAGCCACTTAAAAGCTACTTTCTTTTTTCCAAAGGACCATTTTTACTGTATCTAAACGCCCCAAGACCCCAAAACCATTGACAATGCAAAAATTTTTCAAAAGATGGTGAGTAAATGGAATAGGGTTTTTTGTCATAAAACCCTTGCTTTTTTTTACATTTCCCCTCACGGGAAAAAACCACAAAATGAATTTTTGAGAACTGAGAAAAAAAAATTGCAGTAAAAAATGATCTTTTTAAAAAAAAAAAGTTTCAAGAGGACCATTTCTTTTTGGGAAAAAGGAAATTGTGAAGTAGACCGGAAAAATTCGGTGACCTGGGAAATTGGGGCCACAACATAAATCGAGATCCATGCCTGATTAATCTTGATAATGTCAAACGACCCCAAATTATCTATGGAAACCCGGATGCGTTTGTCTGTAATGATTTTTTTCCCGTTGTTTTTAAAGGCCCGCACAGAAATGGCGGCTGCTGGGCAAAAACCCCTTTTATGGCGGGGGCGAGGGGTTCGGGCCTTTCATCCATTTTGGGATCCCCAAATCTATTGGGCCCGGAACACATAAAAAAACCCCTTTTTCCGGTTGTTTGAGCGCAGATAGTTGTGCACCATGATCTTAAGTGGTCTCTGGTGTTGTATGTGTGCCCGCATTGCGCTTGGTGAGGGGGGTAAATAAAGATTGCCAGAGGTCACCAATTGGGCCCTTCTCCCACCTTGCCTGTTTGCGGGCCGTTGGCTATTTGGGCCACTTTTACTAGGCCTGTAAGGGTTGCTGACATTTTTTCCACCGTAAAATTTTTGAAAACGTAAGCAACCCCAAAATTTTTCCCTCCAGTTGAAAAATCAAAAAGGTTTCCCATTTTTGCATTTTACTTTTCTATTTGGGGGGGTGGGGAAAATTTGCTAAATTTTTTTTTTTTTGTCCCGGGGTTTCCGGGGGGGTTGGCCACCCTTAACTGTTGTTAAAATTTGAGGGCCCTTTAAATTTGCCGGGATCATGTTGGAGGAAAATGGACACCCCAAGCACTCAGGAGAAAGGGAAAGGCCTTGATTTCCCAAGCCTCGGGGTTTCGAGGGGCACTAGCAAACGATCTTCCTCATTTCCTCCTCCGCCTAAAAATTCGCCCCAAACCCTTCTTCTAAGGCGGGGCGTGGTAATGCGGGTGTTTTGGGAATTTGCTCCTCCTCCCCCTTCCTCATTCCGGGCACAGTTTCAACACAGCCCCCCCCTTACTTCCCTTAGATGATGCCCCTGAAACTGAGGCGCCCCCTTTGCACTAGCCCTGGACCCCGAACCACTGCCAAATTTAAGACCGAAAAAATTTTAAAAAATGTCGGGCATTTTTGGATTCGACAGAAAAAAAGGCTCCGTGTCCGCATTGGGTCCGTCTCCTCCCCCCTTTCGCGGGGTGGGAAACCTAAAGTTTCAGAGTGTCCAAAATAATCTTTTCCCAAACCTAAGACACCCCCAAGGGCCTATGCTGAAAAGGGCATTGTCCGCACTTCCATTTTGGTGGCTTTTTCCCCAAACGGGCCCAAGGATTTTGGGAAAAGGGAGCTTTCCCCCTGCCTCCATCTCCCTTTTGGCTAAAACACCCCGGGGTCCCGAAACCGTTTTTGTCAGGCCATGTGTAAACTTCGTACTGCGAAATTGGCATTGCGTTTGCTGCCACAATCACTGGACCCCATGTGGATGGGGGAAAATTCCGGGTTTGTTGCCCCCAAATTAATGGGGCGGTTGACGGGGGGGCCGACTAAACCTTGCAACGCACCCAGGGGGGACAAAGCAGGGGGGAAAACGGGGGAAAGTGCGAATTCGGGCCCCTAACCCTTTCCCTCGAGGCAGTCCAGACCCGGGTAGCGCTTTAAAAATTTTCTGGGGGGCGAAGGTTCAGACAGGGGTGCCGGGAAAGGGGGATGTGCCCCAGCCTCCCGTTCTTAAGGGGGGCCAAGAAATTTTTTGCCCTTTATCGCACACCACCTTCCCTTGGCAAAAGGGTTTTTGTCACCCACCCACCCGCTGGTTCGTTAGGGGAGCCGCCACAGCTCCTGACCTGTGTGGGGGAGGGTCTCCAAGACAGATTAATTTAAACTTTTCCCCGGGTTTTCTGGGCCGTGATGCCACCATGGCCCTTTGGGGGCAAAAAACCCTGCCCCCAAATCCCTGGGGTTTTTTTTA
Source organism: Phyllomedusa bahiana (assembly GCA_025379985.1). Classification (NCBI taxonomy): domain Eukaryota; kingdom Metazoa; phylum Chordata; class Amphibia; order Anura; family Hylidae; genus Phyllomedusa; species Phyllomedusa bahiana. Next base: position 7,748 of record JAODAL010056521.1, on the reverse strand, counting down.
AGAGCGAGGGCCAAATTCTTAAACCCCAACGTATCACCAGAGACATCCCACCCAGTCACCCAGTGAGCTGTCACAGGGGGAAAATACCCCCCCTTTGGGCCCGTTTTTAAAGTCCATGTTTGGGGTGGTCAATGGCCCTTTTCCGGACACAGATGCAAAACAACGCGTTTGGGAAATTTTTTAGATGAAACGGGCTGGCCGGGGCGGGACGGGGTTTTTGGCAAAGAAATGCCTGCTCGGCATTTTGGGATTGGGGGCAGCAAGGGGCCCTTACGTTTGGGGGAACCCATTTTGTGTCCACCGACAAAAGGCAACAATTTTTTCCAAAGGGCCAAAAGCCTGGCCAAAGCCCCAATTTAGGGGATTTGGTTTGGGATGGGTTTGGGTTAAAATGTTTCTTCTGCTCCCAAACATGGAAGACAGAAAGGCGGTGCTAGCTTGGCCCTGTACGGCGTGCGGGTTTTCAAAGTGGCGGAAGGAAAGGGGGTTTGGTTGGGGTTTTCCCGGGGGGTTAGGGGGGTACTCGGGCACGGTGGGTTGGGGGGAAGGGTGATTCCCCGATTATGATCTTGAGAGACATGGGCAGCGAGGGAAAGTTGGTGGTGGCGGAGGAGGGGGCGGGGACAGAGGGGGTTTTGACATGCTTTTGGGGCCCGGCGTCGGTCTGGCCCTTTTTTTTTAAGTGTTTTCCCCCCCCCCTTTCAACTATGAATTTTGCTGATGTATAACATGTTGGTGGTGGGTTAAAAAACCTAAGATTCTTTCCTCTACTTTTGCGTTTTTCGGCAAAAGGGGGCAATTTTAAAATTTGGGTGGGGGGAATCAAGGTTGCCAAAAAAAGGCCCCGGCTTAAGAGGGGCCGGACCTTTTTTACGGCCCATAAGCGGGGGGACGGGGTTTTCGCTAAAATGGTTGGGGGAAACATGACTGTGGGGGGCCCCCCTTAGGCGGCCCCCGGCCCCCGCCCTTTGGGGTGGGGGGCCCCGTTAGGAGCCCCCCCTACTTTTGGGGGGTAATACCGGGGGGGGCTATGCCTACTGGGGGCCCCAAAAACTGGGGGGGCGGGGCCAAAAGCCTTTCAGGGGGGCCCCAATATGGGGGGGGGATGCCAACCGGGGCCCCAATTTTGGGGGGTTGCCCACAGGGGGGCCCTTTAGGGGGGGGAAAAAATGCCTTTTAGGGGGTCCTTAAAAATGGGGGGGACTTGCCTACAGGGGGCCCGAGGGGGGGAAAGCCCAAGGGGGCCCTAATACTGGGGGGGGGGGGCAATGCATTCCCGGGGGCCCAAATTTCTGGGGGGGGGGCTTTGCCCCCAGGGGGGGCCCAATACTGGGGGGGGGGGCAATTTCCTAAGGGGGGCCCCAATACTGGGGTTTGGGGGTATGGGCCCACAGGGGGCCCTAATTTCTGGGTGGGGTAAAAACCCAAAGGGGGGGCCCTAAACGGGGGGGGGAAACCCATTAAAAAAAACCCCAAGGGGCCCTTAATTTCTGGGGGGGGGGGAAAAAATACCTTTCACGGGGCCTTAATATGGGTGGGGGGAAATATGGGCCCCAGGGGGGCCCCAAAATGGGGGGGGGTAAAATAAAGCCTACAGGGGGCCCCAAAAAAAATGGGGGGGGACTATTCGCCTACAGGGGGTCTCTAAATTTTTTGGGGGGGGACTATTCTGCCTACAGGGGGGCCCCCAATTACAGGGGGGGGGTAAATTTTGCCCACCCAAAGGGGGGCCCCAATTACAGGGGGGGGACTATTCTGTACAAGGGGGGGCCCTTTAAACTACAAAGGGGGGGGGGTTTTTCTGCCCACAAGGGGGCCCCAATCTACAAGGGGGGGGGGGGTATTCTGTCTACAAGGGGGCCCTAAACTACAAGGGGGGTGGGGGGGACTATCTTCCAAAAGGGGGGCCCCAATCTACAAGGGGGGGATAATTTTGGGCCCACAAGGGGGCCCTAATTACAGGGGGGGGTATTCTGCCTTCAAGGGGGAAACCCCAATTTCAGAGGGGCCCCATTTACCTTTCAGGGGTGGGCCCAAATACCCCCCCCGGGGGCCCGAAAGCTACCTATGTCCCCCCCAAGCTACCTAGCTACTGCCCGGGGATTTCCTACTAACCCCCCGGGGGCCCCGTTGTACCTACATACCGCTGGGGGGGCCCCTTTAAATTTCCAGGGGGTAAATTTTTACCATTTGGGGGCCCTTAAAATGGGGGGGTTTACATGGGGGGGGGCCCCCATTGGGAAAAATGATAAAAAAAGTGGGGTCTAGGGGTTTTGTTTGAATTCTGCAGGGCCCTGGTGGAGGAGGAAGTTATCATGGAGGTCTGGACCGAATAAGGGAAGAAAAGGGAAAGTGAAAAACCCTCAGAAAAACGTCACCTTGAGGGGCCCCAAATGTAAAATTTAAAATTTTTTGTAGAGACTTTGTACCTGGGATCTATCATAAAAGGGTCATGTTGGAGGAAATATTGGGCCCTTTGGGGTGATGGGTTTTTTAATCAAATATGGCAGTATTATTCAGTATTGTTTTGTTGGAGATTTGGGGTGATGTGTGGCATTTTTATTTGGGGGCTTGTATATTGGGTTTTTGTTTTTTTGATATTTGGCTTTTTAAACTGGTTTAGTTTAATAACATTATGGTGGTGCTAGTATTTTAAGGTATGAAGGGGGGGGGGTATTTTTAGAATTTGTTATTTTGTTTTGGGAATTTGGGTTGGGGAATTTCTGGCTTTGCAGTAACATTTAATTTTGGGGACATGTGGAGGTATTTGCTGGGGCCCTTTTATAATCCCCCCCCCAACTAAATCCAAAAAAAAGGGGACAATTGCATTTTTTTTTTTTTTGGACCCCCAAATTTTTTTTTTTAAAAATTTTGGTGTGGCGAAGGTTGGGGGGATAGGTGGGGCCTGTCGGGATGGGGCCGGGGGGGGGGGAGAGGGAGGGGAAGGGGTTTGGGGCGGCCGGGGGGGGGGGTGGGGGGCCCAGACCTTCCCGCTGTAAAGGGGCCCCAAAAAATTTTTGATGGCGGCCCCGTTTTTGGGGTGTTTCTTTGCCGGGCATAGCATATCTTTTTTCTCAAAAAATTGGGGCATAGCATTTTTTTGTCTCATAGCTTTAAAACCAAAGCCTTTTTTCCCTCATATCTTTTTCAACCTTTGCATTTTTTTTTGGGACAATTTTAAAAATTTCCATCCCTGGTGCAAGTTTTTGGGTAGTGTTGAGTATTTTTTATGCCCAAAATTTGAAATCGGCACGGTTTTTATTTTGATCCCATTTTTTCGACCCCGCGATAATTTAAGGTGAAAATCTGCGCTTAAATTTATTAAAAATGCACCATTTTGGCGCTTTTCCCGTCATTTTTTTTTTTTTTTTTTTTTTCGGCCAGCAAATCAGCTTAAGGGAAAAGAGGGAGGGTGAAAATTTTTTGCGAAAGTCATGACTGGATGTGTTTTGGGGTTTCGATTTTGGGTGGAAAAAAAATTTATTTACCTGTTTTCATAGAACAAACCCTTCCGTTAGGGCCCCCTGTGTGTCAGGGGACGGGCGCTCTGCCTCTGTCCAAAAAAACTCACGAAAAAAATTCTATTTTTTTTACAGAGACAGCTTTTACTTTTTGCTTGAAAAATTAGAATTAGGTAGATTAAGATTTTTCAGATTTTAGGGAGTTAGGGTGAGAATTTTAAAAGGGGCATCTAGCCCTGTAAAGTCACGGTGGGAGAGGGGGGGGGGGGGACGGGGGGGAAAACAACAAGCTCTTTTAAAAATAGTGGATATAGTGCCCCGCCGGACTTTGTTTAGACATTGCATTGCAAAGGCTTTTTTTTAATTGTTTTCTTGAAAAATTTTCTTTCATGTTGGGCGCCGTAAAAATTTGGGTACCTTTTCTTTTCCCCGTAATGAGGGTTTTTTGTTTGGGGCAAAAACCCCCTTTTTATTATCCCTAAACATTTCATTAATGTTTTTTTTTTTTCCCTTTTCCGCGTCCAGCTTTTGTTGATAGAGGAAACCTTTCAATTAAAGGTTTAATACTGCAACTTTGTTCACCGCGGGTATTTGTTTTGGTGCAAAAAAAAACCTTTCCTTATCCGTATACATTTCAAAATAGGGGTTTTTTTTTACTTTGGCGCAGTCAAACTTTGGTTGAAAAGAGGCACCTTGCACTTAAATGTGAATACCGCAATTTTTTAAAATCCCCCCCGGTGGGATTTGTGAGGGGCAAAATTCCCCAATTTTTTTTATCCCAATAAATTTCAGATAGGTTTTTTTTCATTTTGCCCCCTCCACTTTGTTATAGAGGGGACGTTGACTTAAATTTCAATACAAAATTTTGTCGTCACCGCAGGTGTTTTTTTTAGGTGCAAAAAATACCGTTTATTACCCGTATATTTTTCCCAGATAGTTTTTTTTTCACTTTTGCCCAGTCCAGCTTTGTTGATAGAGGCACCTTGCACTTAAATTTCAATACAGCAATTTTGTCGTCACCGCAGGTTTATTTTTAGGTGCAAAAAAATACCGCTTATTAGTTATTATCCGTATACATTTCAGATACGTTTTTTTTTTCACTTTTGCCCAGTCCAGCTTGGTTGATAGAGGCACCTTACACTTACATTTCAATACAGCAATTTTGTCGTCACCGCAGGTGTATTTTTAGGTGCAAAAAATACCGTTTATTATCCGCATACTTTTCTGATATGTTTTTTTTCACTTTTGGTCAGTCCAGCTTTGTTGATAGAGGCACCTTGCACTTAAATGTAAAAACAGAAATTTTTGTTTCCCGCAGGTCTATTTTTAGGTGCACAAAATACCGTTTATTATCCGTATACATTTCAAATACATGTTTTTTCACTTTGGTGCAGTCCAGCTTTGTTGATAGAGGCATCTTACACTTAAATTTCAATACAGCAATTTTGATTTGATTTGAGGATTTGAGAATAGCTGTGATTTGTCGTTTTTAATAAGAGACTTTCCCAAAAGTCATCCATACCTTCTCAATTTTTATCTTTCTGAACAGGAGCAAAATTTCAGGTGGTAACGAAGCAAAGAGGGGGGTAGGACATGGAGGTAGAGGTACAAGAGAAGGTTGGTTGCAGGACCGTCAGGCCTGTCATCGCTGGGTCAGGGCCCTGTGAATATCAGTAATGAACAGCATCGCCAATCTGTTCTTCAGTGGTTAATGCAACCTGCATCCAGCAGTCTTACCTCCTCGTCCTCCCAGTCACGGCCAGAAATGTCATCATCAGCATCCGTCCAACATGAAGTGAAGGCAGCCCAAATGTCAACTCGTGTACCCACCACCGTGGATAATCCATTTTCTGAAGACCTCTTTGATGACCAAATGCGGTTGGGGTCAGAAGGCATGTCCAAAGACCAAGAGGCCAAAGAGGATGATTTTGTCTGCTCTGATGCCCAGTTACTGATGCCATCAGAGGAGGAGAAGGAAGCTGGTCAATTGGCAAAAATCCCGGGTGGTTGGCAACGCCATGCAGTCCCTCTTACTTGTAGCCCGCAGCTTCTGGATGCAGAAAGTCAGGACGACCAAGTCACCTGTGTTGATGATGATGATGATGACGACGACATTGCGGATCCATCGTGGTCTTTTCTGCAGAATTTGCTTGCGAGCGCTTCATCACTGGACGAGGAGGAAGACGATGGGGTAGTGTCAATATGGGTCCTGCCTCAAAAAGGGAGAGGGCGGTCGCAGAAGTCCACTGATATATTCCGCCAGCCACGGTCAGCGGAAACCCATCCTGCTTATCGCCGTCAAAAAGGTCCAGGACCTTTTCAAGCCTGGGCCTTCTTTGAGCACCCCTTTTGATTCACCCAGCGATGTCATATGCCGGCTTCGCCGTAAACGCATAAGTAGAGGCAAGTATCTTTGGTGTTCAACCACCACCAACATGTCTAATCACATGCAGCGAATACATGAGTTGAAATTGAGGCAACACTTGGCCAAAAAAGGCCAGACCGATGCCGGGCTTCCAAGCACTGTCACACCCTCTGTCTCCGCCTCCTCCTCCGTTACCACCAAGCGTTCCTCAGCTGCCCATGTCTCTCAGAGTCATGATCAGGGATTTAGCCTCCGCTTCAGCCTCCACCCTCACCGAGTACCACCAGACCACCAGAGACCCATCCTACCCCCTTTTCCTTCCCCCAGTTTGACTAACTGCACGCCGTACAGCGGCCAGCCTTCTGTCTTCTGGGTTTGGGAGCAGAAGAAACACTTTAACCCAAACCATCCTAAAGCCAAAAGCCTGAATGTCGGCATTGCCAGGCTTTTGGCCTTGGAAATGTTGCCTTTCTGTCTGGTGGACACAGATGGGTTCCGCCACGTCATGGCCCTTGCCTGCCCCCAATACCAGATGCCGAGCAGGCATTTCTTTGCCAGAAAAGCCGTCCCTGCCCTGGGCCAGCCGGGGTCATCAAAAATTTCAAGCGCGTTGTTTGCATCTGTGCCCGGAAAAGCCCTTTCTGCCCACCGCCCAATGGACTAGTAAGCAGGGCCCAAAGGGGCCGTTTATATCTCTGGGCAGCTAAATGGGTAAAGGTGGGTGGATTTTCTCTGGTGCTGCGGTGGCTCTCAGGCTGGGCGCCGCTCTTCAAAACCGCAGGGAGGGTTTCCCGGGTTCTTTCCCCCAAGGTTTTTGGTGGCTTCATGGGCCCGGGGAAACCAGGCCGTGATAAAATTAATCTTTTGGGGGTCCACACACAGGTCAGGGTTGGAGGCTCTCCGCAACGAGACCAAGGCTGGCTGGTTGACAGAAAACCCGGGGGCCAGGCAAGGTGGTGTTCCCATAACGGGCAAAATCTGCTTGCGCCCTTTAAAATCGGTAGGCTGGAGCCCACCCTTTTCCTGGCACATTTAAAAAAAAACCTCGTCTCCCGAAATTTTAAAGCGGAACCCCGGGTTGGACTGCTGCTGAGGAAGGCTCGAGGTTGAGTTCGCAAATTCCGCGTTCGCACCCCGCTTGTCCCCCCTGGCTGGTTCAGCGTTAGCTCCGGGGCCCCCCCGTTTTAAAACCCTCTCATTGTTGGGGGTGGCAAAAACGTGGAATTTTCCCCCCTCCAAAATGGGGTCACGATTGTTTGGGAGAGCGCAAAAGCCCTTACGAAGTGACACATGGCCCGCAAGCAGCGGTTCGGAACCCCGGGGTGTTGAGCCAACCCGGGGTGGGGGCAGGTGAAAGAGCTCTGCACCATCCCTTTTCCCGTTTTGAAGAAAGCCACCAAAAAAGGTTTAGTGCGGACCCAAAGCCCTTTTTCAGGGTTTAGCATTGTGGTGTTTTTTAGTTCTGGACGATGTTGGAAACTCTGAAAAAAATCGGGCCCACCAGCGGGGGAGGAGGAGTTTGGAAAAGATTCGGACCGGGGCCTTTCTCTCCGGGCGAAACCACAAGGGGCCCGGCAGTTTCAAAAAATTTTTTCGGTCTTCATTAGGCCGGGTTCGGGGTTCCGGGCTTGTGCAAGGCGGCCCCCTCTCCAGGGTTAAAACATCTGAGGGGAAGTAGGGCGTGTTGAAGCTGTTTCCGGAGGAAACGGAGGAGGGGAGGTATTCCTAGACCCCCGTTACCCCACAAACCCTGCCTTGGAAAAAAGGCTGGGCCGGGAAATTTTAAAGGGGGAGGAGGAGGATGAGGGGAAAATTTAGTTTGATAGTGCCCCCCGACCCCGAGGCTTGGGGGAAAACAAGGGGTCCATCTCTCACATGGTGCTTGGATGGTCCATTTCCCCCCAAATGATCCTCGATTAAGG
>JAODAL010056520.1:0-23238 GCA_025379985.1 Phyllomedusa bahiana | reverse complement strand
AACATTCATCACAGCACGAATGCGATTGAAATGGAGGGAACACTTGGCCAAAAAAGGCCAGACCGACGCCGGGCCTCAACCACTGTCACACCTCCTGTCTCCGCCTCCTCCTCCTCCGCCACCACCAAGCGTTCCTCAGCTGCCCATGTCTCTCAGAGTCATGATCAGGGATCAGCCTCCGCTTCAGCCTCCACCGTCGCCCGAGTACCACCAGCACCACCAGAGACCCATCCTACCCCTTCTCCTTCCGCCAGTTTGACGACCTGCACGCCGTACAGCGGCCAGTCTAGCAGCCACCTTCTGTCTTCCAGGTTGGAGCAGAAGAGACACTTTTAACCCAAACCATCCCAAAGCCAAAAGCCTGAATGTCGGCATTGCCAGGCTTTTGGCCTTGGAAATGTTGCCTTTCCGTCTGGTGGACACAGATGGGTTCCGCCACGTCATGGCCCTCACCTGCCCCCAATACCAGATGCCGAGCAGGCATTTCTTTGCCAGAAAAGCCGTCCCTGCCCTGGCCAGCCACGTGTCATCTAAAATTTCAAGCGCGTTGTCTGCATCTGTGTCCGGAAAAGTCCATCTCACCACCGACACATGGACTAGTAAGCACGGCCAAGGCCGCTATATCTCTGTGACAGCTCACTGGGTGAGCTGGGGGTGACGGTGGCTCTCAGGCTCGGCGCACGCTCTTCAAAACCGCAGGGATGGTGCAGGGCTCTTTCCCCCAAGGTCCTCTGGTGGCATCACGTGCCCAGAGACACCAGGCCGTGTTGAAATTAATCTGCCTATGAGACCGTCCACACACAGGTCAGGAGCTGTGGACGGCTCTAAGCAACGAGACCGAGCGCTGGCTGGGTGACAAGAACCTTGTGCCAGGCAAGGTGGTGTGCGATAACGGGCGAAATCTGCTGGCCGCCCTTAAGATCGGTAGGCTGGAGCACATCCCTTGCCTGGCACATGTCATGAACCTTGTCGTCCAGAAATTTCTAAAGAGCTACCCGGGTCTGGACTGCCTGCTGAAGAAGGCTCGAGGTCAGAGTTCGCACTTCCGCCGTTCGCACCCTGCTTCGTCCCGCCTGGCTGCGTTGAGCGTCATGGCTCCACGTCAACCGTCTCATTGACGTGGCAACACGCTGGAATCCACCCTCCACATGCTCCGCGATTGGCAGCAGCCAATGCCATTACGCAGTACGAAGTGACACATGGCCTGACAAGCAGCGGTACGGACCTGGGTGTTGAACCACCGATAGTGGAGGCCCGTGAAAGACTCTGCACCATCCTTGCCAGTTTTGAAGAAGCCACCAAAATGGTCAGTGCGGACAATGCCCTTGTACAGCATGAGCATTGTGGTGATCTTAGTTCTGGAACAATCGTTGGACACTCTGAAACAACAGGTCCCGCCAGCGACGGAGGAGGAGTCGGACACAGATGCGGACACGAGCCTTTCTCTCCGTCAAATCCACAAGGCCCGACAGTTTCACAATATCATCGGTCTTCATTAGGCAGTGGTTCGGGTCCAGAGCTAGTGCAAGGTGGCGCATCAGCTCTCAGGGTGCATCATCTCAGGCAAGCCAGGGCTGTGTTGAAGCTGTGCCGGAGGCAGCGGAGGAGGAGGAGGTATTCCTAGACACCGATGTTACCGACGTCCCTGCCTTGGAAAGAGGTTGGCGCGAATTTGAGGCGGAGGAGGAAGATGAGGAAGATCAGTTTTCTAGTGCCCCTCGACCCAGAGGCTGGGAAATCAAGGCTCCATCTCTCACATGAGTGCTTGGATGCTCCATTTCCTCCAACATGATCCTCGCATTAAGGCCATCAAAATGAACAACAGTTACTGGGTGGCCACCCTCCTGGATCCCCGGTACAAAACAAAAATCAGCACTTTCCTTCCACCCACCCAAATAGAGAGTAAAATGCAGGAAATGGAGACCTTGCTGATTGATCAACTGGAGACACTGTTGCGTTCTGCTTCACGTTCCCCAAATGTCCACGTGGGAACAACATCAGCGGACGTGACAGCAGTAGAGGTGCCAGAGGTGTAGCGGCAGCAGCCAGCAAGGAGGCGAGAAGCCTATGGGTGGCAACCTCCAAGCAATCTTTGTTTACCACCTCACCAACGCATGCAATGCAGGGCGCACATCCAACACACCAGAGCATCAGCTTTAAGATCATGGTGAGCACGACTATCAGCGTTCTCAACACCGAGATGTTTTTGCATGTATTCCGTACCAATAGACTCTAAGGTATCCAAAATGACGAATGGCCTGAGCTGGAGCCGTCATGCCAAAGAAGGTTGTCCTGTGCCCAGCACGCAACGTCCATATATGAGCGGACCTTCAGCACAGCTGGAGGTGATTCATTACAGACAAACGCTCCAGTCTTTCCCACACATAATGTGGATCGTATTGACTTTCATCAAGATGAATCAGCATGGATCTCTGATGTTGTTGTGGCCCCAATTGCCGATGTCACCGATTTAGTTGCCGTCTACTTCACATTCATTTCAAACAGAAATGGTCTCTTGAAACTTTTTTAAATTGAATCATTTCTTACTACGCAATTTTTATTCTCTTTCCCTCTTTTATCTCTTTTGCTGTGAGGAGACTGGTAAAAGACAGCAAGTTTCCATGACAACACCGTAATCCATTTACTCACTTTTAATCTTAAAAGGTTTTCTGAGCATTGTTAACGTGGTTTGAGAGTCATGTTGCTGTGAGATACAGCTATAATTATGATCCATTGAAACATAGAAAATGTGCTTCTAAGTGGAGCATTTCTCCCTCACAGTTTTTTATAGTGGCTGAGAAGTCACTAATTTAAAAATTTTTTGCGGGTCATGTCAGCTGTGACATACAGCAATAATCTTGGTCCTTTTGTAAACAAGCGAAATGTGGGGGGGGGGGGGGGGGCTTCTAAGTGGCATTCTCCCTCACCAATTCTTTATCATTGGCAGAGAAGGATCATTTTTTATAATTTTTTGGGATCATGCTGCTCTTGAAATTCAGCAATTACTCACAGGTCCAATTATAAAAAAATTTGTTTCTAACAGACATATTTGTTCTTCACAATTGACCAAAGACGGCTTCAAGGGTCATGCTTAGAATTTTTGGGGCATTTCGCTTTGAAATGCAGCACTACTACAGTCCTAATCTAAAAAAAATGTTGTTTCTAACAGACATTTGTTTTCCACAATTGTCAAAAGTGGCAGCATGGGTCATGTTTTTGGAATTTTGGGGGCATTTTTGCTGTTGACGATGCACTATACTACAGTCCTATTTCTAAAAGATGGTTGTTTCTAACAGACATTTTGTTCTTCACAATTGTCCAAATGCTCAAGGTCATGGGGCTTTTGACTTTTGGGACATTTTGCTGTGACATGCAGCTATCCTACAGGTCCTATTCTAAAAATTTGTTTCTAACAGACATTTGTTTCTTCACAATTGTCCCAAGGGCCTCAAGGGATCATGTCTGTGAAACTTATTGGGGGTCACTTTTGGCTGTGAACATGCAGCTATACTAAACAGGACCTCATTCCAAAAAATGTTAGTTTTCTAACAGAACATGTGTTACTTCACAAGAGTGTCAAGAGTTCTCTCAGGTGATGGTGCTGTCAGAAACAGGAAAAGGTAGGACTACTGTCAAAGGACACGATAATTGCCAAAAATGACTTGTTTATGCAAGATCTTTAACATAAGCTGATAATCACCTGTATTGAGACAACCCATATTAATACAATGAAAAAAAGAACAACAAACGACTATGGTGGGATTCCATGCCTAGTTTTAAACGCATGTGTTTTCTAGAATTAAAACTACTAAAAAACTTGCCACAAAATAGCTGGTAAAAAAATTCCCCTGAATTGTACAAGAGAGACAGATAAAAACCTGACCAGATGTGGATTATTCATGAGGACATGGAGTATGGACGCACCGGACAGAGAACAAAGTACAGAGACAATTTCCTCCGCACGTTGAGTAAAATAAAAAAAAGAATGCCAAGCACAAAATGGGCAACCTGGGTGTAACAGGAGCGTTTAACCACCAGTATTTCCAAGTGAAGTCTCATTGGTCCGCACTCATACTGAGGGGCAAGACCTACCCAGGTCTTGACTGTGTTTACGAGGAAATGAGTTCTCACACTTCCGCTTCCGCACTACTGCTCTCAGCCCGACAGTTTGTTGCAGCGTTATCAGGTCATTTTAACAACCTGCGTGTTAATAGATGACGGACGCCAGCTCTCAACCGCACCCACAGTAACTCCGCCCTGGTCATGCTGTGGCACAGGCCATTTTCTAGTCCAATGTCCAGTTCACTAAAATGTGTTGAAAGACTCCTTTTTTTCCGCACTTTGTAATACTGTGGGTCAGACAGGTTTTAAAATTGTCATACTGTTGCCCCAGGACAGGGCAGTTTATGTCCAGTTTTTTCAACTAAAATGGTGGTTAAAAGAACTCCTTTTCTGGCACTTGTTAAACTGTGGGGTCAGACTGGTTTACTTGTCATACTTGCAGTACAGGACAGATATAGGTTAGTGTCCAGTCAACTAAAAGGGTGGGTTGAAAGACTCCTTTTTTGCGGCAAACTATTTTAAATCTGGGTGTCATGCAGGTTTTGGGGCTCATTGCTGCTTTCCAGGACAGGGATATTCAATGTCCAGTTCAAGTAACAAGTGATGGTTCAAATCATACTGCCTTCTGGCACTATTTTAATTTGTGGGTGATGCAGGTTTAAGGACAGGCCATGCTGTGGTACAAGGCAGGATTAGTGAATGGGTCTTTGACTTTTTTTCATGTGACTCTTTATAACCTAAAGTGTGTTGCCTAAGATGTAGCACGTACTCCAATGAACAGTTGTGGATGTTAACTTCGAACATCTCAGCCTTGTTTGGGTGTAATAATGAAGGTGATTGTTGCTCTCCCATAGACTTTAATGGTAATCGCTCATAATCATGACTCACTATCGAAAAACCTAATCGATAGCGTCCCACTATCGACTATCGATCGATCTCGAATAGCCAACACAATCGCGTCAAACACTATTTAAGGCACCTATCAATTCACCAGTGTAACTACACAATTGGCTGGATTCAAAATTTAACTGCAAGGTGGCTCTATCAACAAATCTGGACCTGGGCAAAAGTGCAAAAAACACGATATCTGTAATGTATTCGGAAAATAAAAGGTATTTTTTAGACACCTATCAATTCACCTGTGGTAACTACACAATTGCTGTATTGAAAATTAAATGCAAGGTGGGCTCTATCTCAACAAATCTGGAACTGGGCCAAAAGAATCATATTTAAAATTATTGGGTGATGTAGCTGTGAGATACAGCAATGATCATGGTCCTTTGAGAACAGATATTTGGCTTCTAAGTGCCTTTTCTATTCCTCCCTCACAATTTTTAACAGAGGCTGAGAAGATCATATTTATAATTTTTTGGGGTCATGTCAGACTGTGAGATACAGCAATAATCATGGTCCATTGGAACAAGAAATGTGGCTTCTAAGTGTGCATTTCTCCCTCACAATTTTTAACAGTTGGCGAGAAGTCATTTTTATAATGCAAAAAACAAGCGTATCTGTAATCTGTATTTTCGGATAATAAACGTATTTTCGCACCTATCAATTCCCTGTAGGTGACCACAAAATTACTGTATTACAAATTTAACTGAAAGTAGATCTATCAACAAAGCTGGCCTGTGCAAAGAGAAAAACACGTATCTGAAATGTATTCGGAATAATAAAACGTATTTTTTATGGCTCCTATTAATTCACCTGTGGTAAATAAAAAATTTGCAGTATTCACATATAAATGCTAAGCTACTCAATAAACAAAGCAGTAGTGCGCCAAAGTCAAAAACACGTACAGTTATGTATTCGTAAAATACAAGATATTTTTGCACCTTTCAATTCACTTGTGGTGACCTTATAAAAATTATGCTGGACTATCTAAATTTAAGAAGTACAAGGAGTATAAATACAACAAAGGGCAATGGGCAAAATTGAAAATGAACACCTAACTGAAATGTATACTGATAATAAAAGTGGAGTTTTTAGCACCTAAGACAAAGAGACCTGCAGTTACTAGAAAAAGATGTGTGATCCTATAAAGTTCAGGCTGCCCAATATCCAGGAAATATTTCAAGATAAAACTGTTAAAAATAACGCTATTCAATGTCTACACTAAGTCTTGTGAACTTTATCCAGTAGTTTTTTATAGAGCTAGTCTGTGTTCGCCCGCGGGGCACCCCCTCCGCTCTCCCCCCCGTGATTTTCAACAGCGGTAATTGCTCCTTTAAAATCCTACTAACTTATATAAAATCATCCAATCTCTAATCTTAACTAAATTGTAAGCTCACACTAATAGTAGAGGTTTCTCTTGTGAAGAAAATAGAATAATTTCGCTGAGCATTGTTGGACCACAAGCAGAGCGCAAGTCCTTTCTTGTCTTCTGAGACACTGAGAGGCACTGAGCTGAACAGGAAACGCTGTTCTTTGTAAAACAAGGTCATGTGACATATTCCAGCCAATCGAACCATACACATCCCAGTCATGACGTCGCAAACGACATCTCACCCTGCTCTATTCTGTAATCTGATTTGCTGGCCGCCCAAAATACAGGAAGCGCCAAAAAAAAAAAATGGCGCGATCTTAATAGTATGATGCACAGATTTTAACCTAAATTATCGCATGATCTAAAAAATCCGATCACCATAAAAACTGTGCCGATTTCAACTTTGTCGATAATAATCGCTCAACACTACCCCTGGATGTAAATTGCGCAATAGAATTGAGCAGCCAAGAATGAAGTGGTATTGTTATTTAAAAACCTTTTCTTACAATGAATACAAACAGGAACAGGCTTAGATCTCACTTGGATATTGACATCGTAAATGCAGCTAGCAGTTGGCGCAGCGACTGGATTTCAGATCCAATACCCCAAAACATCACAGAAATAGACATTAAGAGAACACTCTGAACACAACGCTGAGACACCCCACAAATCGCTGTATAAAAATCAGTTCTTCAGTGAGAGCTATCACAATCAGCCCCCGCGTCAGCACCTTCCCTGATCAGTACAGTGAGCTTTGGCTCCCGGCGTCGCGCCCCGGAACTTATATAGTCGTTGGTGACGTCACAGAATCCCGCCGTGGTCTCTGAGTAGGCTTTCATCTTCTGCACATGTCATGCAGGCCATTGCCCTTCTTCCCTCCCAGAGTGCTCTTGCCCCCAGTAGCGCCATGTGCTCGCAGCCATTTATCAATCAATAGCAACACTTCGTTCACCCGAACTACCACCAAAGTTTCGACTCTCGTTTCAGAACCGAAGTTTCCTGAAATTCCGTAACGAATTCCACTTCGTTAGAATCAATTCGCCCATCTCTAATAGTACATTAAATTCAAAGCAAATAAACTAATTCCATTAAACTGCTGTATTTCATAAGGTCATAAAATATAAAAATACATTGTTTCACTGTGTTTTAGATTAGGTCAGTTCTGTGAAAGTAATTTCTACTGAGGGCCACTTCAGTGTTATGGTTGTCCTCAAAAGACAACTGGGGGCCTTGTAGGGTAGCTCGAGTGTCTGGTAAGGTTGTCAGAGCCGTGCTACCGTCTGTGAGTTGCTAAACAGAGCAGTGTGTCCAAAATCCAAGATGGTGTCCAATTTCCTTACTGAACCCGCCGCCTCTGCTAAGCACTAGCTCTAATGTCTGAGAAATGTGGAGAGACAATCCTTTTGTGTCCAGTCTTTTTCCACTCCTGCTTTTTGCAGCTAGCTCTCCAGGGCCACCTATAATAATATTGCGGGTAAGATTTGGCCTGTGGATATTGACTTTCGCAAGTGAGTTAGGCCAATGGGAAACATATTCATGAGCATAAAGCTTGCTACAGATAGATATAAGCCATCAATTCTTAAACTTGCAAAAGCCCTTAAGAGTAGCTTGTTAGAATAAGATGGTCAGTAAACCATTATTTTTGGAAACATTGGGAAATTAAACCCCCACCCGCACAAGTAGCTTTTAATCAGCTTAAAAGCAGGCTCACTGATCGTGAGCTCTCAATTCCAAAGACAGTGGTAGCTGGCCTTAAATTAAAGGCTAACCACACATTAACAGCAGGGATCAGAGACAACTCCAGTTACTGCTATTTAACCCTTCAGACTCCGCGCCATCATGGCTGTAGTTTCTGCGCACCGTTCCTCCATTCAATCAGATTTCTTTGAGTGGTTACTATGGCAGCTGGAAGCCTAATGAAGGCTTCCATAGCTGCCATATTAGAGCTTCTGTTACTTCCTGCCTCAGGCAGGAAGTCATAGAATCGCCATAATGGTACACCCTTCTGCATTATTTGTATAATACAGAAGGATGTATAAGTGATTGAGCCTCTTAGTCACCAAGTAAAAAATATTTAAAGTTCAAGCACCCCCTCATATTTCTCCCATTTACCAATGCAGTGTATATACTTTTTTTAAAGTTTATACAAAAGTAAAACATAATTGTTAATCTCATGCATATGAAAAGTCCCAATCTATTAAAATATAACATAATTTATCACATATGCTGAACACTGTTGAAGAAAAGCAAATTCTAAACATTATTTTTTTTGTTATTTCACGACCTCACTCGATAGGTGTAAAAAACAAAAAGATATGGGTCTCATGAAATGCAATATCCAAGCAAGGAAATAATCGGCACCAGTGGTTTAATGCAAATAATTACATGGACTTACACCAGCATTGGGACATTCCTTCCTCCTTCCACGCTAGCCATGGTGCTCAGCCCAGACAGTACAAGTTCATAAATATGCAGAAACAAAAGAATGAAAGGCAGCACTCACCGATCCATAATTAGCGTATCTTTATACCAAATGCAGCATTAAATGCAGACGGAGACAGATGGACAAACACTGCCCACGATCGTTTCACGTGTAAACATGCTTCCTCAAGGCAAGGTCTCATAAAATGGTGCTGCAGCTCCAATTTAAGAAATAGAGAATGGTTTTATTTTTAAAAGTACTAAAACATATATATTTCATATCCTCTGAAACATATATATTTGTTATCCTCTGAAACATATGACCAGTTGTCGTAAAAGGGTTAAACCAGGGGTGTCAAACTGCCGGCCCTCCAGCTGTTGGGAAACTACAACTCCCATCATACCCACTGTTATAGATTATACAAATGCATGATGGGAGTTGTAGTTTCCCAACAGCTGGAGGGCCGGCAGTTTGACAGCTGTGGGTTAAACCTTTAAAATAAAAATAACAAGAAAGAATATTAATGAAGTTACTAGGTAATATGGTTTTAATTGTTCCCTGGTGAAATTGATAGCAAAAACTAACATTGTTAAAACTATTAATACTTTAGTGGTAATTAGTCACTCGTTCCCTTCTTTGAGTAGTGACATTGTTCATGGTTTGTAATTGGAAAGCAAATCTTGGGAACAGTTAAGCGTGACAAACATTTCCATCAGGAACAAAACATAAGATTGACATAGGCTATACTTTCATGAGCTTTCACAAATCCCTAGAGAAAATTTCTTTTAATACATCATTTATGATTTATGTTGTATAATCAAAAGGATTTGTTTGTGCACCATGATCAGACTTGGACGTTTAATGAAATACATTTGATTGTTAATGGATTAGCAAATTTATTGGAACCAAATAGCTTGGCAATGCTTCTAATAGCTTATATGTTGGGGTAAATTAATAGAAATCTGTAAAGCCTGACACTTCATCCTCTAAGTTATATATCTACAAAGGTTGTGTGTATATATTCGGTTTGAATCTTACAAATACTATTTTTAATGCAACTGATGCTCCTCCACTCTGCTTAAAGGGGATTTGCCAAGAGACTAAGATTCTTACCTTTCAGCTTAGCCCAGGCAGAATGTCAACAAATCACGCTGAGTCATGAAGCTGCAGTGGAGAGAGGGAGAGGGGAGGGGGGAGTGAGGAATCCAAGGGAGCGTCTCAAAACTTAAGTGAACTAATAAACAGTACAACAGTGGATTCAATACAGCAAGACACAGGCTCATACACTGCACTGTCAGGAGAAACCTTATCTGCTAAGAAGCTAATGTAATGTAAACAAATCACGGAGCTGAAAGAGACAGAGCTGCACACAGACACACACAGCCAGAGCACAGAGCCCTGCATAAGGGGATCCTGTGACATGTTCACTCAAATAATCAAACTATAACTTGTGAATTCTGTATACAAAAGAGAACACCTATTCTACACAGCAGCTTGAAAGCTTCTTCATCAGATAAAGCAGGGATCTAATAACACTACAGCTAGTTATTCTGTATACAAAAGAAAACATATTGCTACCCGGTGCCTTAAAAGACCATTCATTTTGCCTGTCATCAGATAAGAAGTGATTCACGCAAGAGCGGCCTTTCAGCTCCTGGGTTGTGACTAGGGGAAGCTTTGTGGTAACCAAGGGGGATTGAGAAATGCTGTAGCTCTCAGAGTTTTCACTTTTTTTAATCACATATATTTAGAAAAGTGATTAAATACCCATTTTGGAGGTTCCCACGTCAACATTACATGGTGGCAAAACCCCTTTAAAGACTTTTCTATGGACCTCACAGAAGATAAATACCAAACTGTAAATGCAAGTTTGGTTGTCGTGTCTACACAGCTTGTGATTTGATATGATTGCTTTTGTAATCACATTAAAACATCAAATACAAATGGGTTATAAAGAATGACTCCATCTAATACTGCAGAGAATGTTAGTGGTTATCATAATATGTTAAGCTGGAGCCAACATAACCTTGGGCTACATTTAAAAAATCATGAATCTCTAAAATACATTTAGGTCTCCTTAATATAGCAACCCTGGAATAGCAGTCCCCTATTATATAATGCATGATTCTTCATTAAACATCTGTTGTTACTTCAAGCAGAACTGCATGTTTATTTGTGGCAATGGAAGCAAAATTATCTGATGCTGGTTTTCTTCTTTATACCTGGATTTTGCCTGTAAGTATGCCATTACATCGCTAACCACGCTCTTTACTAGTACCTAAAGGGACAACCAATTATATCACTTTGAATTTGAAATCATTGGAGTATAAAAACAAGATAAGAATTTCTAACCAGTACATGAAATAGATGTATTTCACGTCATTTATATTTTTAAATATATTCAGCAGAGCTCTACACGGTGTATCCATCCACATCACTACTTTTCTTTTGTGAAGCTAGAAATCAAATTTTCCATCTTGAACACATATGAAGGCCAATTTCATAGTGAGTGATTTCCCATGTTTTAGAGTATGGATAAATGCTGAGATAACCAGTGAAAATTCATGCAAGGATAGAGGAAACCTAAAACTCTATACTAATGCTGCCCTTCTCTGGCTTAAACATAGGACTTTAGAGATATGATGCAACAATATTTACCAATCTTGTTGGAATACTAAAGGATGATGTGGCCGCTTATGTCTGCAATGCTCCATAGCTTTCTTCTGCCTTGCTGCAGCCACTTTGTTGGATGACCCAGTCCTCCATATCTGCTGTTGCTGTTTTCTTGTGCTGGTTCTGTTTGAGTTAAGGGGCAGTGTGTGCTGACAATCTGCTGCCCCTCCAATGGAAGAACACCAGTGGCTATTTAAAAAGACACTTCCCTTTCATTCTTGCCTGATCTTTGATAGTATTTCATGGTGTTTCCTAGCGATTTCTGCATAGTATTGACCTCATCTTGTCCATTGACTCTATAAGTTATCTGCTGTCTGCCCTGATTTTTTTGCTTTGTTTCTGACTTTGCATGAACTGTTTGACACACTGCCTATCTGACTATGCCTTTCCTGTGCTCCTTTGGTATTGTATTTGGAAGTCAGCTGTCGCTGTGGGTGACTCCACCAGGGGGAAGGAAGCTTAGAGAGATAATACTGTGCTCTTCAAGTGACCAGACTTGGGATACATTCGTACAGCGGATTTGAACGCTGATTCTGGGGCAGATTCAGTGCTGAATCAGCTTCCAATCCGATGTTAAACCGACCTTCGTTATACTATATGTAAAATCAGCATTCTCATACAGAAGATGCTAACTTTATTCATTTATGACCCTGATTGTAGGTGCCTACAAAGAACTGTCAATTCTTTGAGATGTTTTATGTATTGCCAAATATAATTGTAGGAGGCAGAAAATATGCCTCGGAAATTCAATGTCATTTCCTCTTCTGAATTCTACATTTACAAGCATGCAATTTCCGGAGAGTTTTCAGTGCCGAATTATGCTGCGGGAATATTCCATTAGCAATGTCAATACCACCCTTGAATTGTGTCAAATTCCAGTGCTCTTAGCAAGTAGTATAATGTAGTACCGTGTTAGCCATAGAAAGTAGTAGAATAGTGAAGAAATCAGGCGATACCTTTTCTGGCTAACTGAGTATATTTGATAGTGAGCTTTTGAGAGGACTAGCTCCCTCCTTCAGACAGGTTGTTATACAAGAAATTGAAAATTCACAGACTTTTTATACACAAAAGACATGGACCTTCAAAGGGTCCTAGAATTCTTAAAAATAACAAAATGCAATATAAGCAGAGAAGTCATTTACGACAGGTCAAGACATCAACTATCTGGAAACTTGTGAGGCGTGACGGAGGGGTCAGTAATTCCGTGTCTTATCTGTAGCCATCAGATGTAATTTGTGGCCATCACAGTTCACACATAGTTTGACATAAAGCTGGCATAAATATTTAGCCCATTTTGCAGAGTCTGAAATTTTTGCATTATTTTAAATTCCCATTCCTTTCTCTCTCTCTGCGTCTTAAAATGTCACATTAAAATCGTAATTTTCAGATCTTCAATAGAATGGTCATCTCTGGAGAAGTGTTGTGCCACTGGAAGATCAGTTCTGCTGTTATTAATAGGGAATCTGTGTGAGTTCATGCGCTGGCTGAGTCTCTGTCCTGTTTCCCCCACATAAAGGCCTGTGGTCGGACATTGCGCACGCACACATGATCAGATACACCACATTGCTAGACCTGCAGGAAAATGTCCAGGCCACTCGGTGACAAGCATCTGTACATGTGCTCCCTATAGTCACAAATGAGAGCATTCTAGGGGAAACGTATCTTCCCTCAATAACGTCGCCTGTCACTGTCTTACATACCCTCCCCCTCTGTTCGAACCTGTGGGGTCGGACACTTTTAGCCATCAAACAGTGGACTCTTGACAGTGCGTCAGCATTGCCCTGTAGTTTTCCAGCCCTATGTTCCATGGAAAAGCTATAATTCTGTAATGTCAAGAACCACCTTGTGACTCTTGCATTTTTCTCTTTTGCCTGGGACATCCAGGTTAGTGGCGAATGGTCCGTGATTAACCTAAAGTGTCTTCCCAGTAGGTAATACTTGAGGGACTCAAGGGCCCACTTGATGGCCAAACACTCCCGCTCAACAATACTATAGTTACGCTCAGCCGGTGTGAGCTTTCTACTTAGATATGTGACGGGGTGCTCTTCTCCATCCACCTGCTGGGAAAGCACTGCACCCAGCCCCACGTCAGATGCATTGGTCTGCACAATAAACTCCTCTTTAAAGTTAGGGGTGACTAGGACTGGTTGTTTACACAGGGCCATCTTTAACTTTTGAAACGCCCGTTCCGCTTCTGGGCTCCAGGTAACCATAACTGACCTACTGTGTCTTGTCAGGTCTGTGAGAGGAGCCGCTATACTAGCAAAGTTCGGAATGAATCTTCGATAGTATCCTACAATACCTAAGAAAGCCCTTACTCTTCCAGACCTAAGGCACTCTTTTTTGGGTTTGCTGTAAGCCCTGCTTCTCTAAGCGAATCAAGCACAGCCTGTACCTTAGATAGATGGCTGTCCCAGTCCTCACTAAAGATAATTATGTCGTCGAGATACGCTGATGCATAACGACGATGGGGCTTGAGAAGTATATCCATTAGCCTCTGGAAGGTTGCTGGAGCCCCATGCAACCCAAACGGTAAGCAGACGAACTGAAACAGACCATCTGGGGTGGCAATAGCGGTCTTTTCTTTGGCCCTTTTGGTAAGGGGTACCTGCCAATAACCTTTAGTGAGGTCAAGAGTAGAGAAGTATCTGGCCTGACCTAGCCTCTCAATCAACTCATCCACTCTCGGCATTGGGTACGCATCGAACTTTGAGACCTCATTTAGCTTCCTGAAGTCATTACAGAAGCGTAATGAGCCATCAGGCTTTGGTATCAGCACGATAGGGCTGGACCACTCACTTCTTGACTCCTCAATTACTCCGAGGTCCAACATTTTCTTGACCTCCTCTGATATGGCCCGTCTACGAGCTTCTGGGACCCGGTACGGTTTCAGATGAACCTTTACTCCCGTTTCGGTGACAATGTCATGTTCTATCACTTTCGTGCGCCCAGGTAACTCAGAGAACACATCCTTATTTCTCTGAACGAATTCAAGGGTTTCCTGTTTCTGGGACTTGGACAGGGACTCTGGACAGGGACTTGGACAGGGTACTTACAGCTGTCAGGGCCTCCCTATCTTTCCATGGTTTAATTAAATTTACATGATACAGTTCTTCTGATTTTCTTTTGCCCGGCTGATATACTCTATAATTTACTTCCCCGACCTTTTCAATTATCTCATACGGTCCCTGCCATTTCGCTAAAAATTTACTTTCCAAGGTGGGCAATAACACTGGAACCCGATCCCTTGGGTTGAAGGTCCTCACCTTGGCAGACCTATTATACACCTGGCTTTGGGCTTCCTGGGCCTGCTGTAAATGTGTACTAACTATGGGCATGATTGCAGCGATATGGTCCTGCATAAGGGAAATGTGTTCAACAACACGCTTGTAGGGGGTGGACTCGTGCTCCCAGGTCTCTTTGGCTATATCTAGAAGACCCCGTGGATGTCTGCCATAGACTAGCTCAAACGGGGAGAAACCTGTGGATGACTGCGGAACTTCCCGAACTGAGAACATTAGGTATCGAAGAAGACAGTCCCAGTCCTTCCCATCCTTACTAACCACCTTCTTTAACATGCTCTTTAGTGTCTTGTTGAACCTTTCAACCAAGCCATCTGTTTGTGGGTGATATACAGATGTGTGCAGATGTTTGATGTCTAATAACTTGCACAATTCTTTCATAACCCTTGACATAAAAGGGGTTCCCTGGTCAGTCAGGATCTCTTTTGGTATACCAGTCCGGGAGAACATGTAGAACAGCTCCCTTGCAATACTTTTAGATGATGTATTACGTAAGGGAACAGCCTCTGGGTACCGGGTGGCGTAGTCTAACACCACCAATATGTACTGATGGCCCCTTGCAGACTTCACCAGTGGGCCCACTAGATCCATCGCTATCCTTTCAAAGGGTACCTCTATGATGGGCAATGGCACCAGGGGGCTACGGAAATGGGGCATCGGAGCTGTTAACTGGCACTCGGGGCAGGATTCACAGTACCGCTTTACGTCAGTGTGCACCCCTGGCCAATAAAACCTTTGAAGAATGCGCTCTTTGGTCTTTTCCATACCCAAATGGCCCCCTAACACGTGCTTATGGGAGAGGTCTAACACCATTCTCCGGTATGGCTGGGGTACCACCAATTGTTCCACAACCTCCCCCCGAACCTTGTCAACCTGGTATAACAGCTCTTGGTTGACTGCCATGTGTGGAAACACCGTATCGGCCCCGGGGTATTGAGGCTCCCCATTTATGACTTTCACATTCTCTCTGGCTTTTACCAGGGTGGGATCTCTGAGTTGAGCAGTCCCAAAATTATCCCGTGAGACCTCTAGGTCCGGCACAGTAGACATTTCCTCCCGTTCCTCCATTTCACCTGCCATCACAGTTAGGGGAAAATTATCACTATTCTCCGTGGTCACCCCTACTGCTGGAACCCTGGAATCAGGGTCATATGGTTCTGGGTACACATGGTATATATCAACCTCATTATCAATATTTACCGCATCTGTGACATGTTTCTGCCACAAGTCCCAGAATAGGGGGAAGTCTCTCCCTAGGATCACAGTATGCATGAGGGTCCTGACCACGCCCACCTCATGTGAGGCAACACCGCAAGGAGTCTCGAGCTTGACTAGGGCAGTTGGGTACTCCTTTGTGTCCCCATGGATGCGCAGGACCTCTACCACGCCTCCAGTGAGTGACGTAGAGTCAATCAGACTGGTGTGCACCAGTGTGACCAGACTCCCTGAGTCCAGGAGAGCCGTTACCGGATAGTCATTCACCTTTAGATGACACAGCTGTCGATCAGTCTCTGACTCAGTCTCTGCAGAGCACACTGGCAAGGTAAACAACGACCTCCGCCTAGCTGTGTCGCACTCCATCGGCTCAACTGTAAGGGGACAGTTTGCGGCAACATGCCCAGGTCCGTGACACCGCCAGCACAGTATGCGGCCCCGGTCTCCTTGAGACTCTTCCCTGGACCGGGCTGTCCATTTGGGTCCTTTCCTTCCCAAAGAGTCCCCCTCTGAGCCATCACCCTTTGGGACACTTTTCACCCCCATTATATATGGGAGAGTCTTATCAGATGTTCCGGACGATGCGCTATCCCTGGGCTTGGAGCGTCCCGTGGAGGCTGCTTGAAGCAAGTCCTCGGTGGCTTTTTACCTTTCAACCAGGTTAACCAGTTGCTCAGCATCTTTGGGGTCGCCTTGTCCAACCCAGCGCTGGCTCCCAGGAGGCAAGGAACAGACGAACTTGTCCAAGACGACTCTTTCCACTATTTGCGCAGGTGTAGACTCCTCGGGTTGTAGCCATTTTTTTCACCAAGTGGATCAGGTCGTACATCTGAGAGCGCACGGGAAGATGGTCAGAAAAAGTCCAGTTGTGCAACCGTCGGGCTTGCACATTCATGTTTACCCCCAAGCGAGCCAGGATCTCGCCTTTTAACTTAAGATAATCCTTGGCGTCTTGCTCACTGAGGTCGAAATACGCCTTCTGCGGTTCCCCAGTTAGGAAAGGCGCCAGCACTTTAGCCCACTGAGCCATCGGTAGCTTCTCTTGCTCGGCCACTCTTTCAAAGACCCGTAGTTAGGCCTCAACGTCATCTGTATGCGTAATTTTCTGCAGGGAAGACTGTACGGCAGCACGCGTGGTGGTAAGCGAGCTTGGAGTTCTCTGCACGTTTTGCACCACAGCCAGGACTTGCTCTTGGAGCTGCTTATTAATGTGTTGCTGCTCCTTTAAGGCGAGACGGTTAGCTTCCATGAGCAGGGCATTGGTTTCTGCCTGGGCCCTCATGGCCTCCTCATGCACCTTCTGCTGGTTCGCCGTCATCAGCTGAAGGCTACTGTTTGCCTGGATAAGCTGTTTTAAAAGTTCATCCATCCTGGCGGTCTCTGATTGATGCGCAGCTGCAGTTTTTACCCAGGACATAGAGTTGAGCGTTATCCAAGCACTTTTTCACTGGCCGTTGCCCTTAGCAACACTTGCAAAAAAGGTCCATTAAACGCGTGTATGTCTCTTTAAACGCCTGTGTGCCCGCATCCGAAGCACCATATGTGGGAGGTTAGCATCGCCGTTCAGGTAGTAGCCTGGGCTTTGTCAGACAGAGACAGGGACACAGCGTAAAAAGACCAAGTCCAGGCTATGCCTGGGTTTATTAGAAGGGTAACAAAATAACATAGCCTTAATGTCGGGCAAAACATGCAAAACAAAATCCTGCTCAGCTGAGCTCTAACACTAAACAATAACGGCCCTGACTATACCAGAGACAGACGAAGTGCCTCTTGTACAGAGACCAGAATACACAGTAACCAGGCTACTTACAATGTAGCTTGTAGCATTTTGCCAGCAGCCATGAGAGGCCTGCAGACCAAGGCTTTATAGGCCAGAGCCTCGCCTCACACCTGGGGCATGGGAGTGGCCACCCACCCTGCTCTTTGACCCCTCCAGGAAAAGCCGACCCAGACACAAGCGGATTGGAACCGCTTCTACTACACATGTCAGCAGCATAGTGCTACTGACACACAAGACTGTCGGCTCTCCCTTCACCGAGTCCAGGCCACTCGGTCACACGCATCTGTCCATGCACTCCCTATAGTCACATATGAGAGCATTCTAGGGGAAACGCATCTTCCCCCTCAATAACATATTAATAATATTAAGGGGAACCTGTCAGCTGGTTTATGCATCCCTATCTGAGAGCAGAACTTGATAGAGGGAGGGAAGCTGAGCTCTGATCTGTAGGTTTACATGATTTGATGCTGAATTTCTGAGTAAAAAAGCAGAGAAAATTTGTGAAAGTTAAGCTAAAAGTATTAAAGTACTGCTGACTCTGCCCACAGACAATGATTGACAGTTAGCTCTATATACACACTGATACAAGGAAAGCTGTCCATGACTGTATGTGGGTGGGGTAAGCAGGATTCCTATTGTTTTTTACTTAGAAATCCTGCTCCAAATCAGCTTCTCTTACTTTATTATATTCTGAGTAGCATAAAGCACCTCACAGGTTCCCTTTAAGCACAGTTGGCACTTGCAACCTCCAGCCAATCAGTATACTATTAGGGGAACCTGGGTAGGGAAAGGGAGGGACTGTGGGCATGTATGAAAAGCCTGCATGTTAGGCAGTTAGTTCTGTTGTAGTTACAGTTCATGATAACGGTTCCTGTTTTAATGTTCCTACAGTACAAAGGAATCATCTGCCCATCAGCCGTCGGTGGAGCAGAGGCTATTTGCACCAAGCCTCTGTGGAGGATAAAAGACTCACAGCAAGAAAAGGAAACTAAGACATTGAGGAAGAGAACGAAGAGACTAAAGAGAGAATATTAGGATGGGTGACAAATAGGAAGGAATAGTGGCGAGCAAAGCCTGAATAGATAGTTGTCAGGTACTGAGATTCCTGGGTTAATGTAGTCCCAGGTCTGACCACTAGACCAGAATGATTACCAGATAGTGAGTAGTATAATGTTGTACCGTGTTAGCCATAGAAAGTAGTAGAAGAGTGAAGAAATCAGGCGATACCTTTTAGAGGCTAACTGAGTATATTTGATGGTGAGCTTTCGAGAGTACTAGCTCCCTTCTTCAGACAGTGTTATACAACAAACTGAAAATACACAGACTTTTTATACACAAAAGACATGGATCTTCAAAGGATCTTAGAATTCTTAAAAATAACAAAATGCAATATAGGTAGAGCAGTTATTTACAACAGGTCAAGAAATAAACAGTCTGGAAACTTGTGAGGCGTGACAGGAGTGATCAGTAATTATTTCTCTTATCTCTATATGCAATCAGGGGAGATTTGTTGCTCTCACAGTTCACACATAGTTTGACATGAAGCTGGCATGAATATTTAACCCATTTTGCAGAGTTTTTAATTTTTGCATTAATTTATATTTCCATTCCTTCCTCTCCCTCTGAGTCTTAAAATTTCCCATTAAGATCGTAACCTGTAAATCTTCCATGGAGTGATTTTCTCCAGGGAAATGTGCGGCCACTGGAAGAGCAGTTCTGCTGTTATTAATAGTGAATCTGTGTGAGTTCATGCGCTGGCTGAGTCTCTGCCCTGTTTCCCCTACATAGAGGCCTGTGGTCGGACATTGCACACACATGATTAGATACACCACATTAGAAGACCTGCAGGAAAATGTCCCCCTTCAATAACTTTCACCCCACCATTAACCTTAAACTTACCTATTCAGAGAGCAAAATCCACTTTCTGTATACAATACACATTAAAGACCACCAGCTACTCACATCAGTATACCACAAACCCACAGACAGAACGGCCTACCTCAGGAATGAGCTTCCACCCCAAGCACACAAGACAGTCTATTATCTACAGCCAGGCTATACGATACAATCGTATTTGCTCCGACAAAGCAGACCAGGACAAGCACCTTCTGGATCTGAGGTCGAAATTTCTCAAACTTGGATACAGACCAAAATTGACAGACAACCAAATCAGCAAAGCAGCAGCCATCAACAGAGACTGTCTACTTACATACAAAGAGACCCAGAAGGAGGAACGAGTGCCCCTAGTTGTCACCTACAACCCACAACTGGAGATCCTACGAAAGATTTCCAAGGAACTTCAACCTGTGCTACATAGGGACAACAGACTCAAAGACATATTCCCAGTCCCCCCTCTCCTTTCCTTTCGGCAACCACCAAACCTGCGGCATATTATTGTCCAGAGCGCTCTGAAGGCCCCAACAGAAAATGGCACCTCACCCTGCCTGCAGAACAGGTGCAAGACCTGCAGGCACATCCACACTGCTGACAGTGTACCGGTCCCACAATCCCAACAGGTACACAGAATTAGGGGGGACATTTTCCTGCAGGTCTTCCAATGTGGTTTATCTAATCATGTGTGTGCAATGTCCGACCCACAGGCCTCTATGTGGGGGAAACAGGGCAGAGACTCAGCCCGCGCCATGGGAACTCAACACGGATTCACTATTAATAACAGCAGAACTGATCTTCCAGTGGCCGCACATTTCTCTGGAGAAAATCACTCCATGGAAGATTTACAGGTTACGATCTTAATGGGAAATTTTAAGACTCAGAGGGAGAGGAAGGAATGGTAATATAAATTAATGCAAAAATTTAAAACTCTGCAAATGGGTTAAATATTCATGCCAGCTTCATGTCAAACTATGTGTGAACTATGAGAGCAACAAATCTCCCCTGATTGCATATAGAGATAAGAGAAATAATTACTGATCACTCCTGTCACACGGCTTATTTGTGCGCGGAATTGCACACATATTTCGCTGCATATGGAGCTTTATCCGCGTCGACATGCGTGCCGCAATTACAGTCACTCATAGCTCTATAGAGCGCTATGGATTACGCGTCATCTCGATTGTATTGTACGCACGGGGGGAAAATTGACATATCAATTGTTAGTGTCGGCGATTACGCGCCGCTGACAATGCATGTCTATGGGGCCGGCTCCCGCCCCCACCCTTACCCCTGTGCTTTGGAAATATGAGCGTAGTACAAAAACACCTAACGTAAACCGTGGGAACATAGCCTAAGGCAATTACTAAAGAGGCAAATGTGTCTGTCCTATTCAACAGAAACAATGTATCAAAACTATCTGACAGTCAGATTTTTTTTTGCTGTTATAGAAATTATTTCAGATTGGTTTAAAAATGAAAGCTTAGCTCTGATTTGTTTGCAATGGACAGTCTTACTGCTAGACAGTGTTAATAAATAAGAGCCAGTGAGTAGTGAGGGCTTATATATTATTGGGTGGCAGGGTACAATAAATGAACAGCTCCATACTTTATATACACTTAATCTGGCCCTGCTAATTTGCTTAAAAATGTGACTTGTGTGTATCCCAGTCTTACCTGTCATGTTGTGCTTTCACAGTTTTATACATGTATATACAAATATTTATTGTAGACAAAGGAACAGATAGGGAAATGGCTAAGTTAACAAAAATCCACAACAAGCATAAGCTGAAGCAAAAAAAGGGTATTTTTACTGGGACATCAAGAATGCACTACTTCTGTGTAAGGTGTATATAGGAAACTAATAGTGGTAGTGTAACGGTCTGTGGAAGTGGATCCTCTGGACCACCGCAAGCAATGGTGTAAGCCACGCCAGGGAGCGGAATCTAAGTAGGTCCAGTTTTCACCAGAGCCCGCCGCAAAGCGGGATGGATTTGCTGCGGCGGATTGCTACCAGGTCGCTATCCCTGACGGGACTTGCTCGCGGTGGCTGCCGAGGTGTTGCGAGGTACAGAATCGTGAAGCAGGCTCGTAGTCAGGGACAGGCAGAAGGTCAGGACAGGCGGCTATGGTTCGTGGTCAAGGGATGGAGGCAGAAGGTACGGTACGCAGTAGACAACAAGATACACGGGAACGCTTCCTCTCAAGGCACAGGGCACTATCGATTCGGCAAAGGGTAGTGGGAAGGGGCATGACCCCAGGGCAACGCTGAGTCTGCGCGTCCTACCCTCCCAATCTTCCTTCCAATTTTCCTTGATCCCCCCCCTCCTCTGAAGCCCCCAGTGAGACACAACCCCTGCTTGTTTTAAATTTGGCCCAGCACCCGTTTTATTAACAAACATACAATAAATAAACACAAACCTTTATAAATAGCAAAAAAATTTAAAAACCGGGTATATAAATATATTTGTAAATAAATATACCCCCAAATAAAAAAAATCCCCCTTGCCGTGCCTCCCCTTTTAAACTTATTATTTTAATACAACCACTAAAAAAAACCCAATACACTTTAAAACCCAAGTCCCAAACATGGAGCGGGGGCCTTGGAGCCCCAAAACCGACCCGGGCGACCAAATCCCCAAAGGGGACAAAACCACCATTTTCCCCGCAGCCGACTCCAGGGCCCGGGGGCCCAAAAGCCATACTCTATGGCTCCTCTATTTGCTCCCCAGGGATAACCCCGAAAGAGCCCACCTTCCCCGGGGGCCGCCCCAAGTTACCCAAATCTGAGGGAAATCCTACCCCAAGGACTCCCTCACCAATTTTCTCCCCCACTCCCAAAAACCTCGACCCCCACGGCACCCTGAATAAATAATCCCCGGCAACCACTTTGCCGGAAAATACCCCACAAACCCCACCTCCCACTCCTAACCCCATTTTAAGGGGGGGGGGTGGGGCCCTCACATGTCTGCGCTTTGCTTTTCCCGGGCAGAGAGGGGCCCCTTTAAAAACCGCCCCCCCTGCGCCGGGGACCCCCCCCCCGCAGCCGCGTCATATGCGCGCTCCCTGCGTCACCGCACCCGCTCCCCGGGCCGCGCCCGGTGCCGGGTCATCCCCCGCCTCCCCCCCGGGGGGGGGGGGCCCCGGGCCGGGGCGCTGCCTTGACCCCAGGGCAACGCTGAGTCTGCGCGTCCTGCCCCCCCAATCTTCCTTCCCAATTTTTTCCCTTTATCCCCACCTCCCTGTGAAGCCCCCATGATACCAAAAACACCTGCTTGATTAATTGGCCCCAGCAGCCGTTTTATTAAACAAACATACACTAAATATAACACAAACCCTTATAAATGCTATAAATCTGTAAACCGGGATTAAATTTTTATATGTAAATAATATACCCCCGTAAAAATAATCCCCCTCTGCCCTGCCTCCCTTTAAAAAATTTTTTATCTTTTTCAACCACATAATAACCCCTAACCTTTATAACCACAGTACCAAAAATGGAGCGAGGTCCTTGAGCCCCAAACCGACCCGGGACCCAAAACCCCGAAGGGGCAAAAACCCCCATTTTGCCCCAGCCTATCCACTTCGGGGCCCAAACCCTACTCTATGGTCCTCTATTTTCCCCAGGA
>JAODAL010056519.1:0-23240 GCA_025379985.1 Phyllomedusa bahiana | reverse complement strand
CTTTTCCCGGGAAACCCTTTCCCCTTCCATCGCCCCGGGCCACAATACCCCAAATAACCAATCTATGTGCCTTTTACACCCCAAGTCAATAATTACTCCCCAAATCCCAAAACCGGGGAAAAGAACCCTATAGTTTTTTACCGTGGCATCGGTCAGTACAGAAGACGTCCCCCGGGAAAAACTATACCTGTTGCCACATCAAGGCTGGAGATTACTTTTGGCCTATCATCAAATCAGCCCCACAGAAGACATGTTGGGGACATCAGTGTTTACTTATCGGGGGAAGAGTTCTGCCGTGTCTTCCTCCCGGGGCCAAGGGAAACGTTGGGAACCTCAGTCAATTTTCTTCTTTAAACAAAATTCTCCACATTCAGTAGGACTCTGGGAGAATTGAAGTTTGACTGAGGATTCAGCCAGCTTCCCTTGGGCCCCAGAGTGAAGTAGCTCTGCATTTTGTCCTCGAATGTTTAAAAAAAGTCCCAAAGGGGGTTTTAAAGAAACCCCCTATAACAAAAGCCTTGAAAAAGGGTTTCGTGGCTTTGTGTTCATGTCAAATCCATGGTCCGGAATAAGGAAACACCCGGTGAAAAAAATTAACGGATTCGTAGGACTCTATCACTTTTTTCCCCTTTTATTCCAGTAATGATTTGACTAAAACACAAAAGCTCACAAAACCCCTTTTTTCAATGGGTTTTTATGGGTTTTATACCTTTTGGGATTTTTTGAAACTATTCAAGGAAATAGGACCCTTTCCGGAAGTCAACTTCTCTCAATTGAAAGGGGACAGTTTTTCTTGATGGCCGATGATTTATCCCAACAGTTAAAGGGGTTTCTAAGGTGCCCCCATTTCAAGAGCCCCCACAGGGCTTATGCTTACCCGGGACACCAATTCTACAATCAATAAATGAAAGTTTCCCTGGGTTTAACCTAAGGCCCCTAGGAGATAAGGTTCGCTACCTTTCCAGGGGCGCACACCCCGGGGGACAAAAGGGCCCAAAATCAGAAAGCTTTTTTTTACTGCCGAAAACCCAGACCTCTCCGGGCAATACCACACTAAAGTCGTGACAACAAAAGGAAACTTGTACCAATTTGGGCAGAACTACCCAATCCCTAAGCATTTAAAAACAATTTTAACCCCATTTCAAGTATTTGGCCTCAAACCCTCAATTTAATCAACAAACACAACGCAGAAATCAGCCTACAATATAAACCTTCTTGGCCTCAATTTCCCGTCTTAACCCTTTGTCAATACCACAAATATCCCCGATGCGTTTTTTTTCCGCCTTTCCCCCCCTAGGACACCCTTATCGTCCTCATCCCTGGTTCCGGCAGCCATTTACCGGTTTCTCAATGCTTCAAAAAACCGCTTTACCCTGTTCTGGAACCCCAAAATTTACCCGCAATATTCAAATTAAGGCCCCCAACTTTCCCTTTTCCCTTTTAGACACAGGGGTGCCAGTCGGTTTTGGAAAAATTCTGACATTCCACCGGAGTCTACTTTCTCCTGATTACATTTTAGCTTGGAGGGATGGCGCCAATCAGACTCCTTTACCTCCCTGTACGATTTGGACAACCGGAGCTGTCCCGAACTTTTCTCCCTATAGCCCAAAATTTCTTGTGGTGACCTTTACAAAATGTGCACTATCTATATGTTCTTCGGGAATGTATTTGGGTTTTAACCCCTTTTCCCACGAAACTTGCGCTCTTAAAGCTGTTTCTCCTTTTTCTTTTTTTTCTCCACATCAGACCCCCATCCTAAACCCTTTGACAAAAACACTCATTCCTTTCAACCAAGTGCCTTTTCGCCCCCACTTACAGTTTTGGGTTTTCTGAAATGCATTCTTCAGGCCCCCATTGGGCACAGGACTGTTTTAAAAAACCCTAAAAAAACTTATCCTACAAGGTCTCCGGGCCCGGGGATATCACAGCCTTAATCTTCCTTTTTGAAGCATGGCCGCGCTTCTGGGTTTTGGGGCCCGAAAATGGAGAGCGTATGAACCTCTTGGGTACTATTCTTGCAATTGGATTGTTGCGCGGCGGCACCCAGTTGCCCCAGAGCTGTTTTTGCTACGTTCTTCTTGAAAAAACTCAAGAAACATTTTTTGGGGATCCAGTCAATGTTTGGTCCAGATTAAAGGGGATCCTGAAACGTTCCAACCTCATTTAGTAAAGTGCCATCCCCTTTCAATGTCATTTTGTGCCCGGAATGTGACTTTTGGAGTGTATCTCTCAAACCCGCCACTCTGCTTCCTTCTCAAGGGGGGGATGAAAGAAGTCATTACACGAGAAGGGCCAGACGCCGGATTAACCCCTTTCATGACTGTCTTGAACAAATGGGGCAAACCCTTTCCTCTTCAATGTCTCTACATCCAAATTGGGAATCCCGACTATGTCTTCTACACAGAGATTGGATCCAGAATAAATGATCAAGGCTTTCATACAGGATTTGTTGTGGTTTCCCCTTTCAAAAGACCTGAGGGCTCATCTTTATCCTTCGAGATGTCGCCCCAAAAACTGAATTGGCTGTAACGGAGGCTTGTAACTTCTGAAGGGGAAAACTTGAACATAACTAGCACGGTATGGAGTAGCCCTGTTTTTGGGCCCGGAAGGGGGCCCCGCAAGGGTTTCCCAACACTAGTGGAACCCATAAGAATAAAAGGGGCCGTTCAAATTGTTCATGCTCTCCAATTGCCCGCAAGTGGCCCTTTTGAAGACTAAAGCCAGGAAGAATAGAGAAGGGAATAGAAGGCACCTACCGAGCAGACTTGGCTGCAAAGGCCGCAGCTCTCTTCCCAGACATTTGAGAGGAAGCAGGAGTGGCTGTATATGTGCTGACCAGAGCAGAGAGGAAAGAAGCAGAAGGTGAGAAGAAAGAAGGAGAAGGTGAGAAGAAAGAGGGAGAAGGTGAGAAGAAAGAAGGAGAAGGTGAGAAAAAAGAAGGAGAAGGTGAGTAGAAAGAGGGAGAAGGTGAGAAGAAAGAAGGAAAGAAGTAGGTGAGAAGAAGAAAGAAGGAAAGAAGAGAGAGGAAGAAGAAGAGAAGAACCAAGGACAAGATGCATTGAATCCAGGTGTTAACCTGTTGAGACCATTTCAAACTCGCATAAGCCCGAAGGAAAGGAAAAGTTGGGAGGAATTGGGAGCAGAGATATACCAAGATGGATTCTAGAGGAAAGACAATTGTCAAGAAGATTAAATCAGGTGTGGAAATTATCTTTCTTCCACTCCTTTATCCAATTAAATGCCTCCTCCGAATTATGTTGTTATTATTGCTGCCGACAGCCGGAGCTCGAGAAGTATGACCCATACACTTTGGCTGGGACATGAAATCAGAAGTTTAATCATAGTAAATTACATTCCAATGGAACTTTTTTCATCACATGACTATTTTATCACTACATGATTGGTTAATTGGCGGTCGTTAAGAGACAAGTTATAATTTGCATGTACGTATGAAGCATTAGCTGATATGACACATTCCCAAACGCTCTGTATCATCTGGGGGGAGGAGGAAGGCCTTGAATTTCTTGGTTCTAGCAGACACCGCATCTGTCTCAAGGAAAGCTGTGTGAGAGATATCTGATACTTCGATAAGGATGAATAGCAGTAAAAGCAGTTTAACCCCTTCACTACCCTGGGCGTGTGAGTACGTTCCAGGGCCGCTAAGGGGCTTTGCTGGGGGATCGCTCCGCGCCCCCCCCGCACAGCCGGCGGGTGTTAGCGGCGAAGCGCCGCTAACACTCGGCAGTAACAGCGCCGGCGGTTGGCTCCGCCCGCTGGCGCTGTTTAACCCATCAGACACCGCGGCAATGATGGCCGCGGTGTCTGAATGAACGCCGATCGGTGCCGCGCACCGATCGTTACAGTCATCGGCATGGATCCGACGACCGGGCATGGTGGTGGGGAGCCTTGTGAAGGCTCCCGTCACTTACCCTGGCCGGTTTGCCCCACTTCCGTCCGCCGACAGGAAATGGGGAAACCTCCATCTTTGTACACCCTAATGCATTGCCTATGCAATGCATTAGGTTGTATTAACAATCACGCCCCCTAGTGGTCAAGCACCATAGGGGGACTAAATGTTACAGTAAAAAAAAAAAAAAAATTAAAGTACAAAAAACAAAAAAAAAGTATTAAAAGTTCAAATCCCCTCCCCCTTCCCCATTTTACAAATAAAATCATTAAAATAATAAAAAAGTTACACATATTTGGTATCACCGCGTCTGAAAAAGTCTGATCTATAAAAATATAACATCATTTATCCCGTACGCTGAACATCGTAGAAGAAAGAAAAATTCCAAACACCAAAATTGCGTTTTTTGGTAATTTTACGTCACTCAAAAAATGGAATAAAAATTATCAAAAAAGTCGCATGCATTCCAAACTACTAGCGATAAAAAGTACACTTCAGCCCGCAAAAAATGCACTCTCACTGACATCCGTAGGGGGTTAGTACAAAAAGTTTTGGTCGCATAAACTGGCGCCGCGGCGCAAATGTCAAAAATAGAAAATGTTTGGAATTTTTTTACGGTACCTAAATATAATGGAAACCCTACATGTTTGGTATTGCCGGATGCGTAACAACCTGTAGAATACAGATAGCACATTATATTTACCGAAGATTGAACGCGGTAAAGGCAAATCACCCAGAAACATGGCGAAAATACGTTTTTTTCACAATTTGTCCTACTTGGAATTTTTTTGCGGTTTCCCAATATATTCTATAGTATAGTGAATAACAGCATTAGAAAGTAAATCTTGCCCTGCAAAATAAAAGCCCTCATGTGTCTATGTAGGTGGAAAAATAAAAAATGTGTATATATATAAAAAAGACGATCGCGCTCTGTTCGCTGTATAAGGTGCCAACTTAATCACAAGCAGTCCCCAAATAATCAAATTCCAAAATATGCAACCCCCATGCAAGGAACCTCACGGTATGAGCATCCAGTGAGAATCTGTGGGGAAGTGGTTGCACTATTACAGGTGTGTGCTTTACACTGATTCTTATACTATTTGGCATGGGGCGTTGCATAATTTTGGAATTTATGATTCCATTTGGG
The DNA here is from genome assembly GCA_025379985.1 of Phyllomedusa bahiana. Taxonomy (NCBI): domain Eukaryota; kingdom Metazoa; phylum Chordata; class Amphibia; order Anura; family Hylidae; genus Phyllomedusa; species Phyllomedusa bahiana. The sequence goes on along the minus strand of JAODAL010056519.1, from coordinate 18,186 downwards.
ACTGCTCTAGTGATCTAAGTTGGCCACCGATTATACAGCAAACAGAGCGCGCGATCCTCTTTTTTATACAAATATACACATATTTATTTCATTAGAGGATTGCAGCGGAGATTTCCTCTTACGAGTCTTTGTGCAGCTTTATCCCTGAAACCCTGGCGCTTCGTATCTAAAGTTATAGTTGGAAAAATTAAAAACAAGTTATGGCCTTCTCGAATGGCGAGGAGGAAAAACTAACGTGTCACAAAGAAAAAAACGCCGGGTCCTGAAGGGAGTTTAACAAACATATATGATGAGCTTAAATAAGCTGTAAAACTCTGATGACAACAGACTTTTGATGTTTTCTTTTCCTTAAATTATCATCTGACATTCCCCCTAAAAACATCAAATCTGTTCGATAATGCCCATCACCCTACAACGTGAATGAGTGAATCGACAGGCTCTTCCTAAACTGAAAAAAAAAAAAAAAAAACAAGAATGGGTAAAGGTCACTCTCCTTAGACAGTAGGGTGCGAACAAGTGGAGCAGGCGTTTTGAACCCACTGACACTGTTCAGCTTGCTCCAAGGTGGCATAATCCAAAGCAATCCGCCTGCCTCCTCGAGAGCCCTTTGATGGTAAGGATGAAAGTTGAGACCAACTACCGCGCCAGGTGCCACCTCAGAGCAGCCCTGGCAGAGCTTCTATCGGATTGTGTTACCAATCTCATAACCCTCAGAATAATTCTGGATACGTCCTCATGATGTGGAGATCTAAACTTGGTTCAGATTATACGCTTTAAGAGGCTGTTCATACGGTGTGTAATCCTCAACCTCGTTGATTACAGTCTAATGTAATTCTACCCAGTCCATTCCTTTTGCTCTGATTGTTAGCTTTTGAATTCATCAGGCAACCCCCCTGTGATTGTCCCTCTCTGCATTCTTTTACACACATCCAGTACTAGACAAGAACATATAAACAAGGATAAAGGAAAAGTCATAATGAACTTATTGGTCGCAGTCCCCGAACTTTCTCTGCAGTGTGAAGCATTTGCACCCAGGTGCGGTTCTCTTCAAGTTTCACTGAGATGACTGGGGACCCTCACGAGTACTTGTACTGCGTCTAAAGTCTGGCGTCTCCAGATACACTCTCTGACGTGTTTCTTGCACCTAACACAACACAGTCACACCAAGGGTTGTAGCTTTCGGACTCAGAGTCTGGATCTGGAATGTGAGGAGTAGAACACACTATCGGATATGGATAGTTTCAGTCATTACTACAGATTTATAAATATTTTTACAAGGCTACCATCCCTGCACTGCAATCTGCAATGTGCTGAAGCCTCCCTAATCTTGGCGGACCTGAGAAATTACTATCTCCCTGAGGGAGTCTGAGACCAGCTGGGCCGTCTGGCGGGCTATCTTCTGACAGAATGGAGTGTAATGGTATAGGATCTCGGGACAGGGACAAGAGAATTTTTCTCTTTGCTAGCTTTCAGAATCTTTGTTCTTCAGAGTGGCGTTCATTCTTTTCACTTTTCTGCTGAATTCAGTCTGAGTAGGGAGTGTGCAGGCCCGAAGTCAGCTTCCTACTAGGTTTCCAAATGTCACTGGTTTACTTTTGCAAGTGAATGCAGGTCCTCGGTCGGGATTAAATAACTCAGGGATCCCAAATCTGCATATCAATTCATCAATAGTTGTTCTTCACGCGGTTTCTGTACATGACATGATTGCGGTAACTGGGTACGGCTTCAGGCCATCCCTGAGAACATATCCTCCACCACGAACTCCTTTTATTTTCCACTCTTGGGTAATTCAGATGTGTACAATCTGGATCCGCTGTAGAGGATATAGTGTTTAGCCAAATGCTTCCTTGGTGTTAGGGCATCATCCTCGCTGTGGTTACAAGTCATTGTATAGCAATTTCACAACTTCTAGCATGAGCTACTTGCCATGGGAAAATGAAGATTCTGGGTGCTAGGTATATCTTGTTGATTGCAAGACAAATCATCTGGTTGATGTAGCCCCTTGTACTACAGACTGGATATAATGGCCCTTTGTCTAAATAAAGTCCTATTGTCCTTTCCCTCTAGAATCCATTCTTGGTGATATCTCTGCTCCCAATTCCACCCACACTTTTCTCCTTACCATCGTGCTTGTTCAAGCGTTTGTTTAAGACTTGTCTCAATGGTTAACACCTGGATTCAATGCATCTTGTCCTCGTTCTTCTTTTCTTGTTCTCTCTCTATTCTTTCCTTCTTCTTTCTGTCTCACCTTCTTCTTTCTTCTTTCTCTCTCACCTTACTCCCCTTGGTTTTCTTTATTTTTTTCTTCTCACATTCCCTTCTTTCTTCGCACATTCTCCTTCTTTCTCTCTCAGTCTCCTTCTTTCTCTCTGCTCTGTCAGCACATCTACACAGCCACCTCCTTCTTCCTCTCGAACTGGGAAGAGAGCTGCGCCTTTGCATGCCAAGTCTGCTCTGTAGGTGCCTTCTCCTTCCACTGTCTCTATTCTTCCATGTGCTTTATAAGTCTTCAAACGGCCACATGAGCTGCGCATATCTGAGATGCATGCATCATGAGTCTGAACTGGCTCTTCTTGTTCTTGATTGGCATTTCAACTAGCTAATGGAAACCTCACAGGGCCGCACTTACAGCCAAATTCATAAGGCTACTCTCACATATAGGCGTGAGTCGGTTGAGTATATGTTCATGGCTTCTCTTTCGGCTAGCTTTCTACAAGCTTCCGTTACAGCCCAGAGTTCACCTTCTTGGGCCGACATTCTCGAAGGTAAAAGTATGCAGCCTTCACGGTCTTTCTTGCAAAGGTAACCACAGCAAATACTGATGGGAATCATCCTTGATCACATCACCGTCTGGATCCATCTGGAAGAAGACATATCTGAGTTCTCCAACTTTCGGCTATGTAGAGACATCTTAGGAAGATTGGTAGGCGTTTACAGCTCCGTTTTGTTCTCAAGATACAGTCATGAAGAGGTTTATCCCGCTGCGAGTCTAGGTCTTCATCTGATGAATAGACTGGATCTTCATCTTCATCTTCCCCCTCTTGAGAGAGAGAATAGATGGCTGGGTTGAGAGTATTACATCTCTTCAAAGTGATCAGTTTTTCAGGCATCAGTATGCGGGCATTGTATACGGATATGAACCTCTGTTTACTGAGATGATGTTTTTGCTCGCGACTGTTTCACGATCCCTTGTAGATCATTAGAGCCAAAAACATTTACCCGGGATGGCCTAAATGATGCCTTAGTCTTTTTTTCATGAAGAGAAGAACCTTGTGCAATACAATGATAGCTCTGAGGCAAGTAGGGAACAGTCCCTGCACAGGTCTAACATGCAAGAATAGTATCCAGAGGTCCATACCTCTCCATGTTTTTTTTGTGTCAGACTTCTGAAGTCTTGCCATCGTCTCACAAAATAGAAAGAGGTTGAAAGCGGCTTGTGAGTAGTCCGGGATTCCCAACAGCCGGAGCTTGTAGGATAAATTTTTTTTTCTCAGGCTTGAAAACACTCTTGTGCCCACAGTGAAGTTCATTGGTGTAATAATGTCCTAGAAAAGAAACGTATAAAAACTTGCATAAGACTGGAGGCATTGAGGCATACTCCATTGACCGACGAGAAAGTGACGAGGCCTAGAACATCCTTGAGTTCTGATTTTAGATTGTTCGGTGAAGAAATGAGCATCACAAGCTGTTTTTCCGCGATCATCATTTGAGGATGAAGAATTGAGAATTTAAGAGACACATTTCAACTAATGTAGTTGTTCTTCTGGTACCCTGTATAGCTTCTTGCGACAAGGAATACAACTATATCTCTTTAGAACACCATTGTTAAGCTTGGGCTGTGAGACTTTGCAGTTGATGATGCAAATGTTAGAAGAAGACTCAAGATCTTCGAATGCACAAGTTGAAAATCAGTGCACACAGAGGAAATCATACATGTCCTGCAGGGACTTGAGTCAACTGGTGGTCTGAGTTCTGTGCCCCTTTGAAGCATCCTCCGTCCACTTTGGACGTCTCCAGTACCACGATAAGTTGAAAGCAAAAGGGTATTGAACAGTCCTTGTTAATGGAGACACGGAAGAAGACATTGCAGAAACAAGAGACTGGAATAAGGCCACCGCCTGACGAAGTACTTGGCGTGAGAAAACATGAACTTTGGGACCAACAGGGTTCACCATTATCCGATGAACAGCAATGACTGCTCCTGAGTCGTTTTTTTTGTTGGGGGGGGGGGTGGGGGGGGGTTTTCTGATCCAAATGGTATTTTGTTGTGAGGTTCACCAGTGATAACTTTTCTTGTGAACAGCGGGAACCGCGAGAGGTGGTAATTAACAGAGTCAATCAGTAGGATTGAGTACCCCAATATCCAGACATGTTCTGATTTGTGACTCTAGAGATTGTTCTTGATCATGCTTAAAAGGGATATTGAGGTCAGGCGAGGCAGGTACACCCTCTTTCAATAAAGACACTGATATAGGTGAGACTGAAGGATGCCAAAACATCATCAGGACCTTTATGACCAAACTTCCGGAGGAACTTGTGTCAAAAAGTTCAGAGAGTATTGCTGCGATGTGATAAAACATGTGAAGCGCAGACAGCGATGTAGAGCTTCATTTGAAATTGGGAGTAATGCGTATCCACGAATACATTACAGAAGAATTTTATCTGATAGTAGCATTCATCGAGTTGTAGAAGATCAGCTTCAAGCAGATCAGTATTGGTAACGGTAAGGAGGAGATAAGTAGTCATAACATTTTCCATGAAGTCCAATTGGTGGCCACAGGGTAGTTAAGCGCGAGTCTGGGTGGTCGTCCATGCCACTTCAACGTATTAAAATGTAGTCAGGAGAAAGTAATAGTACGTCCGTGGTAGTGTCAGAATTTTTCAGAACCGATCTGGCATGCAACCTGTATCTACAAGGCAAGGAAGTTTGGTGAAAAAGGATATAAACCAGCACCATCCAAAAGGCGCATACACAATTCAGCATACAAATGATTGAAAATCAAAAATAAAAGCAATTCTTGACACAGTCAGTATACATCAAACAAAAGTCACAAAAGAATTCCCCAGATGAACAACACGGTTTCTGGCATATGTTAATCAAGCACCATTACACATGAGTCTGTATAAAAGAAGCTCAGCTATGCCAGTACTAAAATATACTCATCAAGGGAACAAAATGTCCAAAATAAAAAATCAGATATAAACTATGCAGTTTTAGTACACCCCAAAGGAGAACATAGTTGTAAATCACTCCAATGTCCCGGCCGGTCGTCCCGGAACCGGACATGGCGAGTTTGCGGACATGCTTATTAAAACAATAAAAGACTTACTATGGGTAAGTGAAAATCCCAACTCAACACCGCAGTTAGAGAATAACTATGAGTGATTTGAGACAAAGCGGAAAAAAAAAAAAACCCATCAATTCATAGGTCCTCAAATTTACAGAACAGTTGTCCCTTGTCTCTTTTTACCAGGACCTATGACGCAACATGAATCCACAAATCGAAACCAAACGGACATATCACATCAACTACTTCTCTGTAGTCCAAACCGGACTTTTATCCGCAACAACTCAAGAGACAACGCATGGATAAATTCCACAGCCTAAAAGAAAGGGATTTGACGACAACTTGAAATTAGAAGAATAGCAGGGGATCCTGTTCAAATTTTAAACTATAAAACAAAAAAAGCCCTTCAGGAAATAAAGTCCTAAGGACATCATTAGAAATAACGCATGGCTGACAAAGGGAGTATGGTAGAGGTACAAGGAATTAAAATCAAGATACAAGAACAGGCTGATGGATACCTTAAACCATCAGACACCACCACTTACAACAGATTATAAATCTAACGCACCACTTTCAAATTTTTAACCCCTTAACGTACCAGCCGGTCACCGTCGTTTTGTGACGGCGGCCTGGAGCGGGTTGCTTTGCGTTGTATGCTGCGATACACGTTTTTGACGTCGCTGCTCCGCCACATCGGGGAATTGGCGCGGCGCCCGGTGCCCGAAGTGCATCTGCGCTGGTATTCTGCGGCTGAAACTACACAGCCCCGATCCCAGAGCATGTCCTGCAAGCTCATCGGGTAGCTGAGAGGGAAACCTCCGCAACCCGAGCCTATGTAACCCTTCTTGATGTGCGCGACTGGTGCGTTACCGCAGAGAGCGCTAATCAAGAGGAGATCCCCTGGCTCTGATCGGGTGATCGAACACACGTGACGACCGACAGAGCCCGGGGAACGGCTGTACAGTCAGCTCTGGGGACCTAGCGTGGCCCCAGAGTTGTCTGTGTATGAAGCCATGTGATTAGGACGCACTGTGGGCTGTCCTAATCACTGCCTGTGTCAGACTGACACGATTAGCATGTATTAGCATATATGAATATGCTAATACACTTACTAAGTGTAAAAAAAAATTAAAAAAAATGTTAAACAGTTCTCTCCTTCATGGGAGTCAAAAAAAAGTACAAAAAAAACATAAAAAGTGTAAAAAAAAAGAATAAAAAAAATAAATAATAAAATAAAAATAAATATTTAATAAAAAATAATTGTACATAAATTACACGCACAAAAAAACCTACACATATTGGGTATCCACACGACCGTAATAACCTGTAGAATTAATCTAACAAGTTATTAAGTGTGAAATGTTAATGGTGTAAAAAAAAAAATGAAAAATACAAAAAACATTTTTGGAAAAAAATAAAAAAAAATACTGCAATTATTTATAAGTGTACTTAAACTATTCCCTTATAAAGTACAACTTGTCTTGAATAAAACGAGGCCTCATCCAACTGCGTCATTGAAAAAATAAAAAAGTTACAACTGTTTAAATGCAAGGAGGCCAAAACTAAAAAAATGTTCTGGTCATTAACTACTTTTCAGGCGTTCGGCTTAAGGGGTTAACCAGAAATTATTCAAGCTAGTTGATGAGGGACTCTCATTGGGTACCTTAAGCCAAAAACAAGCAGAATATATCAAGAGGGACAATCCAGTAATCCCGGTACTCAATGGAGTTCCTAAAATACATAAAAGCACTACTGACCCACCCATGAGGCCCATAGTATCAGGCATCAATTCCTTTTCAGAGAGATTATGCGCATGGGTGGATTCACTACTACAACCTTTGGTAAAAAGGGTTCCGGGATACCTACAAGACACGGCAGACGTACTCAGGGCACTCAAAGACACCACCTGGGTAGAAGACAACAGCTGGATATCTAGTGATATTGAATCACTATATACCAGCATCCCCCATACTGTGGCCACATTGGCACTCCAACATCATCTATCAAAATATAGTCAATATTCTCTTGTATTACAAAACTATATAATGGATGTAGTTAACTTTTTAATGACATACAATTATTTTATGTTTAATGGTAGTTATTATTTACAAACCAAAGGAGTGTCAATGGGAGCTAAATACTCGCCCTCTCTGGCTAATCTTGTGTTATCATGGTGGGATGAGTTGTAAATTTTAACGGAGGATTTTCATTTTATTCATCATTTTGAATGGTACGTCAGATACATAGAAGACCTCATTATTATTTGGTGGGGCGATGTATCTGCCGTACCCTCCTTCATATCTTACCTTAATAATAACCCATTCAACCTGGTTTTTACTTTTGTTACCAATCACAATCAGATTAATTTTTTAGATCTGGAACTAATGGGCAATAACAATCAACCAAAACATATCGCAAGCCCACTGCAGGCAATACCATAGTACATTTTGGAAGCTTTTACTCCAAGGCTACACGTAAATCCATCCCAATGGGAGAATATACACGTGCCAGACGCAATTGTACATTAGATGGGGATTTTGAATCAGAAGCTGACAACATCAGTCAAAGACTCAGCAATAGAGGGTATCCACACAATTTATTACTCAATGCGCATAACAAAGTAAAATGTAAAAGGAGAACAGACCTATTACAGGTCAAATCCAAATCCCCTACTTCTTCCTCATCCACACCTACGTTGGTACTCAACTATACTAAACAGTATCAAACAATAAAAAACATTGTATCAAAACACCTTTCAATCCTTAGAGAGGATGACATTTTAGATTCTATCTTGACACAGGGATACAGAATAGTATCACGTCGAGCCAAAACTTTGGGCAATATTCTAACCTCCTATTGCTTCAAATCTAAACCACATAATTCTAACTGGCTATCATGCAAAGGCTTCCATAAATGTGGTTCACGCAACTGCCGTACTTGCAATTTTGTAGTCCCAAGTAAAGATTTCACAGATACACCAGGATTCAAAACGTACACTATCAAACATTTTCTAAATTGTAACTCTAGCTATGTGGTGTACATGGCCACATGATCCACATGCCGCATCCACTACATTGGCAGCACGATTAGGAAACTCAAGATAAGATTCCTATAACATAAAAATGATATAACTTCCACCGCTGACAGAAACAAGTCAGGACTCACAAAACATTTTATAACACAACATAACTGTGACTTTTCCTCCCTCACTGTTAAAGCAATAGATAAGATAATCAATCCTCCAAGAGGGGGGAGATACAGTGCGCCTCTTAAGAGACAAAGAGGCGTACTGGATCACTGTATTGAATACAGTCCACCCCATGGGTATGAACATCAAACGTGAATCACTATATTACTACTAAATAACTAGCATAGTAGAAGCAAGTACAGCCTTTTTCCATTATACAGGTGCTAATATCGCAGCTCATGCATTTCATCTTTCATCTTTTGATATGTTTCAATATTCATTGTTTTTATTCAAGTAAAGAAGCCACGCTATGCCGCACAATTATTTTTCGATATAAAGCATTTAAACAATTTTTTTTTTTTCCTTTTTCTCAAACACTCACAGTTATTCTCTCACTGCGGTTGCGCGGGATTTTTCCTTACCCATAGTAGTCTTTTATTGTGTAATACGCATGTCCGCAAACTCGTCATTTCTGGTTCCGGGACGCCGGCCGGCATGGCAAGATACAAACTGTTCTCCATTGGTGAGTACTAAATGCATATTTATATCTGATAATTCTATTGGGCATTTTGTCCCTTGATGGTATTTTAAGAGGCTGAAAGGGGCTTCTTTATCCCGCTTGATAAGGCTTGATACATTGCCCAAACGCTTAGCGTTTTTTTTTTTCCCCTGTTGTCATCGGGCATTTTTGTGCTTATTTTGCTGTACATGCCTTGTCAAATGTTTTTATTTTTGTTTTTTTTCAAAAAATTTTGTGTTTTACCCTTATTGGATGGTGCTGGATCTACCCTTTTTTTGCAAGTCTACTGCCCCCACTTGGACGGACATCCTTTGCACCTCCACTCTAGGAGTTGGCCACCCCACATGCAAATTGTGATACTCCAAGTTTACCAGTCCCGTGCTTCGGCTATGAGATTTGCATTCCTTATTACAAGGCAGTCAGAATAGCATTTTGTTTCAAGAAAAAGTGTTTGCTAGGCAATATATGCCCGGAATTCAGGCAACAAAAGATTCAAAAATTTTTTGACATGCAAACAAAAGAACCCCAAGACACACGGGTTTTTCAATAAAATGAAATCCTTAGAAAAACAATCCATGCAAGAGACCCTAAATGGGGGGGATCTAATGACTTTACCAATTTTTTTTGAAAAGGACATGTTTCCCCGGGGTTTGCTTTTGAAAAAATTCCCGCCACAGTATATAGTGAGACTTTTGTCACAAGTGGAATTCCATATTGTCACCCTGTTCCTTACAATTTTGGGGATCATTAAAAAGCACGGGGAAGTAAATTTGGGTATCTAAAAAGAATTCAAGTTTTTGGAGACACAACCCCAATAAATTCCCTTTTCCCAAAAATTATGCAAGTGAATTACAAAAAATGACATCAAATGTGCCAAATTGAGGAGTAAATTTAAATCAAACAAAAAAAGAAAAATTTCATGAGATTCACAAATTACAGTTTAAACGGTATAGGGGGGGCAAGACCCCACGTATGAACACCCCTGATCCATTCAAAAAACGAGACCCAATTTCCCAAACCACAGGGTGAAAAAAAAAGTTATTTTTGGACTAAGATTCTGACACCTCCGACCCCAATTAACCACCCAAAAAAACCGCATGAATTTTCCCTCCAAGCGACACAGAACCCGGCCCCTCGTACTACAAAAATTAAGCAAAAATAAAAAAAAAATTGCTCAAAAAACGAGCGCCCCAAGGGGGGTAGGAAAAACATGCAAAGGAAGGACGCTGTCAACCGGGCAGATGGGGGACAAATGTTTAGGTCAGTGGACGTTTAAATTTTTTCTCCACTGATTAACTGCGAAAAAGAAAAAGTCTATCACGGGGTTTAAATTTTGCAGTCAAGGTAACTTTGATTTTTCACTACATTGGGGGAAATGTAAATTTGTAGGCTACTCACTCAAAAGACTTTTTTGGGAGATACCAACTTAGATATCAAAACCCATGTAAATTAAACGGAACCCAACCAATTTCAAGGTCCAAATTTTCAAGAACGGGTTGCCCCTTTTTTTTTTTAAGGCCCTAGGATCCCGGAACCCACAAATGAAACAACGGAATATCACAGCAACTAACTTTCTGTTGCCAATCCGGATTTTTATCCCATAAACTCAAGAACAAGGGCCCAGGGAAAAATTTCCCAAAAGCAAATTTAAAAAGGGTTTTGAGACAACTTGAATTAGAAATAAAGCAGGGGTCCCATGTTTAATTTAAACTAAAACAAAAAAAAGCCATTCGGATTTAAATCTATGACATCTGTAGAAAACCAGGCGGGCAAAGGGGGAGTGGGAGTGGACAAGATAAAATAAGTACAGCAGTATGGTTAAATTAACTCAGACACCACCCCTTCAAAAGTTAAAACTAACCCCCTGCCAAATTTAACCAGAAAAATTCAGGGGTTTGTTGATGAGGGATTCTCATTAGGTACCTTAAATCAAAAAACAAGTAGAATTTTTTAAGAGGGATTTTTCCAGTATTCCGGTACTCTCGGGTCCCCCAAAAAACATAAAAGCACTATGCCCACCCCGTGGCCCATGTATCAGGAATCAATTACTTTTCAAAAAAGATTATGCGCTGGTGGTTTCACACTAAAACCTTTTTATAAAAAGGGTTCTGGGATACCTACAAACACGGCGACGTACTCAGGGCACTCAAAGACACCACCCGGGTAGAAGACAACGCGGATATTTAGTGATATTGAATACTTATACCAGCTCCCCCTATGTGGCCACATTGGCACTCCCAACATCATCACAAAATAAGTAATATTTCTTTTATTTCAAACTATATAGTGGATGCAGTTTAAATTTTTAATGACACACATTATTTTATGTTATGGTAGTTTTTTTTCAAACCAAAGGAGTGTCAATGGGAGTAAAAACTCGCCCTCTCTGGGTAATCTTGTGGTTCATGGTGGGGGGAGTTGTACATTTTCACGGAGGGTAAAAACCTTATATTCTCTGTGGGCTGGGACGGCAGATAACGGGACCTCCTTATTATTTGGAGGGGGGTTTTTCTGCCGTACCCTCCTTCATATCTTTCCTTAATTAAACCCCTTCAACCTGGTTTTTACTTTGTTTAAAAACCCTCAGATTTTAAATTTTTTTAATCTGGAAATAAGGGCAATAACAAACAAACCATTCTCCCAAAAATTTTCAAACCCCCTGCAGGCATCCTAGAAAAATTTTGGAAACTTTTATCCAAGGCTACACGTAAATCCATCCAAGGGGAAAAAATACACGAGCCAGAGCAATTGCACATTAGATGGGATTTTCAATCAGAAGCTGACAACATCATAAAGACTCAGCAAAAGAGGGTATCCCCCAAAATTTATTACTCAATTTCGCATAAAAAATAAAATGTAAAAGGAACAGACCTTTTCAGGTCAAATCCAAAACCCCTCTTCTTCCCCATCCACACCTAGTTGGTCTCAACTAACTAAACAGTACAACAATAAAAAAATTGATCAAAAAAAACCCTTTTAAACCTTAGAGAGGTGACATTTTAAATTTTATCTTGACACAGGGATACAGAAAGTATCACGTCGGCCAAAACTTTGGGCAAAATTCTAACCCCTATTGCTTCAAATCTAAACCACATAAATTTTAAGGCTATCATGGGAAAGGCTTCCCTAAAAGGGTTTACGCAACGCCGTACTTGCAATTTTGTAGTCCCCAAAAAAGTTTCCAGATCCCCCGGATTCAAAAATACACTATAAAACATTTTCAAATTTTTAATCTAGCTATGGGGTGTAAATGGCCCCATTTTCCACTTCCCGCATCCACTACATTGGAAAGCACGATTAGGAACTCAAGATAAGATTCCAGAACATAAAAATGATATACCTTCCCCCCGCTGGCAGAAAAAAAGTGAGGACTCAAAAAAACCCCCCTTTTTTTTTAACACAACTTTAACTGGGACTTTTCCCCCCTCATTTTTAAAGCAATAGTTTGATAACAACCCTTTTTTTCCCAAGAGGGGGAGTTTAAAAGTGCGCCTTTTAAGAGAAAAAGAGGCGTACTGGATAACTGTAACACTGTTAAAGTCCACCCCATGGGCATGAACATAAAATCGTGAATCACAAATTTTAAATATTTTAAATTTAACTGCATAGTAAAAGGGAAAAGTACACCCTTTTTTCCCCAATTTTACAGGTGCTAATATCCCCCCAATGCTTTTCCCCCAAATTTCTTTCATTTTTGATATGTTTCAATATTCTTTGTTTTTTTTTAAAATTTAAAAAAACCCCGCATCCCGCACAATTTTTTCGATAAAAAAGCTTTTAAACATTTTTTTTTTTCCTTTTTCTCAAACACTCACAGTTATTCTCTCACTGCGGTTGCCGGGTTTTTCCCCTTTCCCCTTAGTAGTCTTTTATTGTTTAATACACATGCCCGCAAACTCGTTATTTCCGGTTCCGGGACGCCGGCCAGCATGGCGGGATACAAATGTTCTAATTGGGGGAGTACAAAATTGCTTTTTTATATCTGATAATTCTATTGGGCTTTTTGCCCCTTTTGAGGGTTATATTTAAGCAGGCAAAAGCAGAGGTTTCTTTTACCTATGGTAAGGGCTTGATACATTTCCCCAAAAATGCTTTTGCGTTGTTTTTTCCCCGGGGTTGTCATTGGGCATCTTTTTGTTTATTTTGCTGTACATGCCTGTGTCAGAATGCTTTTATTTGGATTTTTCAATAAATGAAAGTGTTTTTTATCCTTATTGGTTTGTGCGGGGGAATCTACTCTTTTTTTTGCAAGTCTTTTTCCCGGGCCAAATTGGCGGACTCCTTTGCACCTCCCCTTTAAAACAGGGCTGGCCAAACCACACTGAAAAAGGAAGTTGGGGCCTTTAAATTTTTAAGAGGGGACAGTCAAATTGGTTAAGAATGATAAAAAATGGTTTTCTTGAACTTGAGAAAACGGTAGACAGGGGTTTTTCCCGGGAAACCCCCTATGGATGACGATAGGGGGTTTGTCTTGGGTTTGGAAAGGCGGATAAATGATCTTGGGGGTATGTTGTTTGCACTGACTATGGTTAAGATGGTAACTTGGGGTTCCAATAAATTGGATTATTATTGTGGGGACTGAGGTTTGGTTGTGTTTTTTGGGTTGAATCTTGGTGGGTTTAAAAACCAAAAACTGATAAGAGGTTAAAATTTGATTTTTATGTTGAGGGTATTGTTTGTTCCCCGTCTTTTGGTAGAAAAGATTCCTCTTGTCGTCACGAGCTTTAGCGGGGGACTGCCTCATGTTTTTGGTCCGGTTGGGTTTGCAGTAAAAAAAATTTTTTTTGGTTGGGCCCTTTTTCCCCCAGGGTTTTGTTTTTGGGAAAATTTGCGCAAAAACCTTTTTCCCCTCGTTTTGGATTTCTGTAGTTTGATACCCGGGGAAAACTTGCATTGGTTGATTGTAAAAGTATGGTGTCCAGCTGGCTATAGAATGGGGGAGCTCTTGAAATGGGGGTACATTAAAAAACCTTTTTTAAAATTGTTGGGATGAATCAGTCTTTTTTGCCTTAGCCTTTGGAGAGAAGTTGATTCGGGGAAAACCCTTCTGATTTTTTTGCCCCGAATATTTTTAAAAAAGTCCCAAATGGGTTTAAGAAAAACTATAACAAACCCCTTTTTGAAAAGAGGTTTTTGTGAGCTTTAGGGGTTCATTTTAAAATCCAGGGTCCGGGAAAATAAGGCAAAACATCCGGTGAAAAAAATTTTTCCCCAGGGTTTTCGTAGGACTCTGAGTAGAATTAAAGATTTCCTGAGGATTCAGCCAAGCTTTCCCCTTTCCCCAAGGGAATAAAGGGGCGACGGCAGAATTTCTTCCCCAGATGAGTAAGAACTGTTGTCCTCAACAGTGTCTTCTTGTGGGGTGATTTGATGATGGGCCAAAAGTAACCCCCAGCCTTGATGCTGGCAACTTGGTATAGATTTTTTCCCAAGGGGGCGGGAATAGCCCTTTGTATCGGGGTGAGCCTTGGGAAAATGCCATAGGATTTTTTTTCGGGGTCTGGAAATTTGGGTCAGAAATTTTTGGGACTTGTTCGGGTGAAAAAGGCCGTAGTTTTGGTTGATCCTGGGGTATTGTGGCTGGCGTGATGGATGAGAAGGTAGAAGGGGCAGGGGAAAGGGAATCCAGGGGGCTGGGAGGTGATGGTGGTGGTGTGCCGAAGGTGGGGGTTGGGTCCTTGAATGAGTCGGGTTTTTGGTGGTGGAGGGAATGGGGTGTAGTTTGAAATTTGGAACTGAGGTTTTTTACTCCTGAAAAAGGGGTAAAGTTGTCCTGGGAGAGTTAGGGGTTTTTGAGTAAGGGGGGCCATGTAGTCTTCGGGACATTTGGCCTTTGCATCTTTTTGTACCAAAATTCCGTATTTAGGACGGGGGGGAATTGGCTTGTGCTAAAAGTAATGCGGGGGGAGTATGGCCTGTACAACATCCCAATTGGTGGGAAGCAAAGATGCCAGAAAATGAGGGGTATGGAAAACGATTGGTACTTGTTCGCTTGGGCCACTTAAATTTACGTTATGAATAGTTTTTTCCCAGCAGTGAACACAATTTTTTAAAAGGTTTGGGTTATTATTTTACAGGCCCAAAAAGCATGGAAAATTAATCACTTTTTAATCTCTCTGGGCGCAGTCTGTGTGCTGTGAGCAATGGGGAAAAATATTGGGTCCTTTAATTTGGATTGCAGATGTGGCATCCTCTAGTAATGGCAATTGGGCCTCACCCCCGTTTTTTCCTTCCATTAGCATTGAAAAAACAGAAAAGTGGCTATAGAGGGGCGGGTGTCTTTGAAAACCGTGGCCCGGGGAGAGTGATTGCGGGGCTGGTGGTGGGGTTTGTTGGATGTTGAGGTGTGCTGGCAAAGCGTTATCACACGCCCGTTGCATACAATGTTTAATTAGCGTAACAAGTGATTTTCCAAAAGGGGGAGGTGGGGGTGGAATGTTAGGTGTAGGGAAGATGGTTTGTTTAACTTAAACCCAAAGGGAAATTCCGGTTTTTTTTTGGGTTGGGTTTGGACTACAAAAAAAGGGCCCCAGGAAAAAATTTTTTAAAGGGCGGGGGTTTTGGGTTTTTTTTCCGGGGTAAGGAATGTTTGGCTTCATAAAAATGGCTCAGAAAAAAATTTGGGGGTTCTGGCACCGGGGGGGCTGAGGGGGAAAAATACCGAGGGGGGGCAGGGGGTTTAAAGGGAATACAAGGTGTTTTGTACGTTTCCCCCCCACAAAATTTGCAAAATTTTTTAGCGTTAATTTGGAAATTTTATGACATCGTCCCAAAAATTGAAGGCGCCATCTTGGGAAAGGCGGCAGCTCACTCCTTATTTTCATATGCATTCTTCAAAAAACCCTTTTTATTTTTTTACATTCGTTTCAATGTAATTATGCTTTGCCCAAAAAATCGTTATTTTTTTCAGTGTTGTTCCCACATATAGAAAGTAATCTCTGTGATTTATGCTCGTTACACAGAGCTTTTCATTTAAATTTTTCCCTAAGTTCAAAATATATTTTTATATTTTTTTCTTCGTCCCAAATTCTCGGGTGCACCTTTGGGCTGAGTCTGGGTGCTCCTTAACCCGATGCTTTGAATCAAAAACCAAGGTTATACCTCTGCCCGAATGTCAGTGTGAAAGATAACAAGTGATTTTTTGCTTGAAAATAAAATTTTAACCCCGAAAGCAAGGGTTTTTTTTTACCCTTTAAAAAAAAAAAAATAAATTTAAAAAACCCCGTGTATGTTGAGGGTTTAAACCCCGAAAATACCTAAATAATCAATGCCTTTAATGTCCAGCTAATCTCAAAAAAGCATCTGTCTTTACCTTTTTTATAACAGGTTATCAAAAAGCGATCTTCTGTCTATAAAAAAGGGTTTGGCTACTCTTTAAACCCTTTTTTCAGGGTGTCTGTTTATAACTATAAAGGGGTTTGGCAATTTGTCTTTAAACCCGTTTTTCTTCAGGATTTTAGTTTATCCCTCTATAAATATATTGAATATAATTATTTTTGTATATAACTGTAATAAAATTATGACAAAGGGTTCGGTTTCGCTACCCGGGTCGCTTTTTTTTTTTTGGGACTGTATCCTGATATCTCATTTTTTTTTTTCCCTCAGGAGCCCAGCTCCTGACCCCACACTAAAATATGATACCAAAAGGAAAAAACACTATCAGTCACGTATACTTTACAGAGCAAAAAGAAGGGGGGCATTAAAATTGGGGAGCGTTTTAAAAGGGTTTTCACATATGATACGCTTTTCCCGTTTCCGGCAAAACCCTGGGGACCCCCTGAAAGCTTACACAGGTCTCCCAAGGGGGGCGCAACCCCCAAAAAACTTTCACTAGAAGGGCCAAAAAAACAGATAAAATCACAGACTTTTTTAAAAATCTGCAAACTTATGTTTCTGTGGGGGGTTTATCAGGCCCCCAAAATGATTAGGCACTCCAGGGGCCCTGCAGTCATGGGAAGGGGTCAAAACCCCCCTCCGGGTGTCCTTGGGGGGTTTTTTGAGCCGGTTTCCCCTGTTAAAAATGATTAAAAAAAGGTTTTGGAAATTTTTTTTGTTCCCCTTCCCCTATCAATTAAAAAGCCCCCAACGAATTTTATTGGGTTTTTATTGTGCCGGGCGCCCGGGGCTGAGAAGGATGGGCCCATACACTTTTGGGGGGGACATTTTAAAACGGGAAATTTTTAAACAAAAGTAAAATTTCAAATTTCCAAAAGAACATTTTTAAAACCAGACTATTTTATCACTACATGTTTTGGGTTTAAATTTGGGGGTTGCTAAGGGACAAGTTATAATTTTCTTTTACGTTTGAAAACATTTGTGTTTTGATTACATTCCCAAACGCTTTGTATCATTTGGGGGGGGGGAGGAAAGGGTTGAATTTCTTGGGTTTTAGCCCGACACCCCATCTGTCTCAAGGGGAAAAATGTGTGAGAGATACTGATACTTCGATAAAGGTGTATAGCAGTAAAAAAAGTTTTTTTCAAACTATCTGGAGGCCCTTTAAAAAGATTTTAATGATGAAAAAGACTTTTGTTTTTTTTTCCTTAAATTACCAACTTGACAATGCCAACAAACCCAAAAAAGATTTGGGGTAAACCACTATATCCTTTCCCGCGGATCCAGATTTTAGCATATTGGGAAATTAAACCCCAAAAGTGGAAAAACAAGGGATGTTCTAGTTTGGGGGTGGATAGTTTTCCCGGATGGCCTGAAGCCTACCCCCGGTTTCCAACATGTTTGGGCCCGAAAACCCCCGTGAAGGAAAAAAAATTTAAAAGGAAATTTGGGGTGAGATTCGGGATCCCTGAGGTTATTTAAATTTACAAAGGCCTTACCCCCTTGCAGAAACAACCCGGACATTTGGAAAAAAAAATAGGAGCTGGGCCTCGGCCCACCACTTCCTACCATCCCCCAATTCCCGTGGAAAGAAAAAAAGCCAAATCTGAAGAACAAAATTTGAAAGCTTTCAAAGAAACAAACTTTCCCCGGCCTGGGGATCCCACCCCCTTTCACTTCATTCTGTCAGGGAAAAAAACCCCCAGGCAGCCCCCTGGTCTCACTTTTCAGGAGATAGTTTTCTCAGGGCCCCCCCGATTAGGGGGGTTTTTAACCCCCAGAGTTGAGCGTAGGGGAAAGATTGCCTTGTAATGAATTGAAAATAATCCATGCCCTTGTGTTCTCCTCCATTCCAG
>JAODAL010056518.1:0-23241 GCA_025379985.1 Phyllomedusa bahiana | reverse complement strand
GGGGCCTTGTTTTTATCAACTGGAGACATCTTTTGCTCTGCTTACACGTTCCCCAAATGTCAGGTGGAACAACATCAGCGACGTGACAGCAGTAGAGTGCCAAGTAGCCTAGGGGCACAGCAGCAGCAGGCAAAGGTGGCAGAAGCCTAATGGGTGACCTCTGGCAATCTTTGTTTACCACCTCACCAACGCATGCAATGCAGGGCAAACATCCAACACACAGAGATCAGCTTAAGATCATGGTGCACGACTATCTGCGTCTCAACACCGATGTTTTTGTATGTGTTCCGGACCCAATTGACTTCTGGGTATCCAAAATGGATGAATGGCCCGCCATAGAGGTGTTGTCCTGCCCAGCAGCCAGCGTCATATCTGAGCGGACCTTCAGCACAGCTGGAGGAGTCATTACAGACAAACGCATCCGGCTTTCCACAGATAATGTGGATCGTTTGACTTTCATCAAGAGGGAATCAGGCATGGATCTCTGATGATGTTTGTGGCCCCAATTGCCGAGTCACCGATAGTTGCCGCTACTTCACATTCCTCTTCAAACAGAAATGGTCCTCTTGAAAAATGTTTTTTAAAATGATCATTTCTTACGGGCAATTTTTATTCTCTTTTCCCAACATTTCTTTTGCTGGTTTTGCTGTGAGGAGACTGTAAGAGACAGCAAGGTTTCATGACAACACCGTATTCCATTTACTCACTTTATCTTTAGAAGTTTTCGCATTTTTAATGGTTTTGAGGTCATGTTGCTGTGAGATACAGCTATAATATGGTCCTTTGGAACAGAAATGTGGCTTTTAAGTGGCATTTCTCCATCACAATTTTTAATATGGCTGAGAAGGGCATATTTATAATTTTTGGGTCATGTAGCTGTGAGATCAGCAATAATCATGGTCCTTTGGAACAGAAATGTGGCTTTTAAGTGGATTTCTCCCCACAATTTTTAAAGTGGCTGAGAAGTCATTTTATAATTTTGTGGGTCAAGCTGCTTTGAAATGCAGCACTACTACAGTCCTTTTATAAAAAAAATGTTGTTCTAACAGACATCTGTTCTTCACAATTGTCCAAAGTGGCTCAAGGGTCATGCTTTGAATTTTTTGGGGCATTTTGCTTTAATGCAGCTATTACTACAGGTCCTATTATAAAAAAACTGTGGTTTCTAACAGACCGTTGTTCTTCACAATTGTCAGAGTGGTCAAGGGTGATGGTGCTGTCAGAAACAGGAATAGTAGGACACTGTTTATGGACACATATTGCAAAATGAGACTTGTTTTTTTTTACAAGATCTTTAACATAGCTATCAATCCACTGTATTGAGACAACCCATTTAACTACAATTAAAAAAGAGAATCAAAGCCATGGTGTGGTTCCATCCTATTTTAAAAATGTGTTTTCTAGAATTAAAATACTAAAAAACTTGCATGTACAAAATAGCTAGGCTTAAAAAAAATTCCTCTGAATTGTCCAAGGGAGGTACAGGAAAAACTTGACCAAGTGTAGGTTATTCAGAGGACATGGAGTTATGGTGCACGGACAGAGAAACAAATGTACAGGAGAACAATTTCCTCCAGAACGTTGATAAAATGAGAAAGAATGCCAAGAAAACATGGCACCTGGGGTAACATGAAGCGTTAACCACCTAGTATTTTCACAATGTGAAGCTTCATTTGGTCCGCACTCATATGGAGGGGCAAGCGCTCAGGCAAGGACAGTATATTGATCCAGTGAAATAAAAGGGTGTTGAAAGACTCCTTTTTCTGGCACTTTTTAAATGTGGGGGTCATGCAGGTTTGGGTCATTGCTGTGGCCCAGGACAGGTATAGTAAAAGACCAGTGAAAAAAAAAGGTTGGTTGAAAGAATCATTTTTCCGGCACATTTTTAATGTGGGGGGCAGGACGGTTTGGGGCTCATGTTGGCCCTGGACAGGTTAGTCAATTTTAAGTGAAACTAAAAAGGTGGTTCAAAAGACTCCATTGTCGGCAAGTTTTGAATCTGGGGGTCATTGCAGGTTTGGGGCTCATGCTGTGGACCAGGACATTGTTATAGTCAATGTCCAGTTCAACTAAATGGTGGTTGAAAGGGATCTCTTTTTTCTGGCACTTTTAAATCTGAGGGTCATGCAGGTTTGGGGCTCATGCTGCGTTCCAGGAACAGGAGATATACAATGTCCAGTTCAAAGTATGAATGATGTTCAAATCATACTGCCTTCTGGCCACTTTTTAATTTGTGGGTGATTGCAGGTTTAAGGGGTCATGCTGTGGTAAAGAAAGGGATGTGAATGTTGTGTGTTTTTTTTTTCTGTGGCTTTTATAACCTAAGTGTGTTGACTAAGATGTAGCACGTATCCATTTGACTGTTGTGGATGTTAATTCCAGTTTCTCCAGCCCTGTTTGGGTGTAAGACTGGAGGGTGTTGTTGCTCTCCCATAGGCTTTAATGGTCATCGCTCATAATCGACTGCTCACTATCGACTATCTGGTCGATGAATGTCGACTATCGACCATCGACCGATGTCGATGGTCAACGCAATCGCTCAACACTAATAGGGAGTGAAAGACAGATCAGAATCTAATATAACCCCAAAACAGCAGGCCTGCTGCCCAGGAGTTATGGTGGTTCCACAAACAGAAACAAAAATAGAAAATAGAAAACAGAAATAGCAGGGGGAGATTGGTTAGTAGATGGTGGAAAGACAAGAGGCCACATGTATGAAAACTGTCTAGGTCTAAAACTCACTTTGTTGTCCATAACAACCAATCAGAGAGCCCCTCTCATTTTTCCAGAGCACTAAATGAAATTAAAGGGTCGCTTTGATTGGTTTCTATGGGCAGCAAAGTGAGTTTTAGACCTAGACAGTTTTAATACATGTGGCCCAAGATGTTCAGTTTTAGTGAGTTTTAGTTGAAGATAGAGGGAGGACATTATGTCAGAGACAGCGGACAGACAGTCACTGGTGTTTTGTAGCAGGGCAGGAGTGATGTTATGGAAAGAGATGTATAATTGGGTGTCATCAGCATAGAGATGGTACTGGAAGCCAATTCTGCTGATGGTTTGTCCAATGGGGGCTGTGTAGAGTGAAACAAGGAGAGGACCTAGAACTGATCCCTAAGGAACGGCAACAACAAGAGGAAGAGGAGGTAGAATTGGAAAATGAGACACGGAAGGAGCGGTCGAGAGGTAGGATAAGAACCAAGAGAGAGCGGTGTCCTGAAGGCCAATGGCACTGAGCATGTGGAGGAGAAGGTAGTGATCCACAGTGTCAAATGCTGCAGAGAGATCCAGAAGAATCAGCAATGAGTTGATGCCATGTGATTTAGCCATGAGGAGATCATTAGAGACTTTAGCTAGAGCAGTTTCAGTGGAGTGTAGAGTGTGGAAACCCAATTTTAGTTGATCGAGAAGAGAGTTAGCAGAGAGATAGCGGGTTAGACAAGAGTAGACCAAGCGTTCCAGGAATTTAGAGATGAAGAACAGGTTAGAGACTGGGTGGTAATTAGCAGCGCAGGATGGGTCCTGATTTGGCTTTTTTAGTAAAGGGGTTATGATAGCATGTTTAAAGGAGGATGGAAAGATCCCAGTGGAGAGAGAGAGAGGTTGAAGATTGCAGTAAGGTGAGAGATTATAGCTGGAGAAATAGATTGGACAAGGTGGGAGGGAATGGGGTCACTAGAGCACCTGGGGCCCCCATCCATTACTAGTTCCTATTTTTAACATATTTTTATTAGGGCCACTGACAGAAGCACTACCCTATTGGCACCATTGGCACCGTTTTTACAGTAGCCTGACCCCAAAACCATCAAAAATGAACTTATGGACACTCAGAATAAAATTAGCAAGAAGAAATGAGTATGTGAAATAAGCTGTTCTTCAATATGACCTTTACTAATGGTGTCTTTTACAGTGGTCTGTCCCCAAAACCAGCAAAAATGACTCTATGGAAGCTCACAAAAAAATCAGCAAGAAGAAATGATCATTTGAAACAATTTTTTTTTGAATATGATAAATATTAAATAGGTCAAGATTTGTTCATAGTCTCTTATTGAAGAACTGTACTCCAAAGGCAGCAAATCAACACTATTCTTAAAAGTCTATACTTTGCAACAGGCAAATAGGATTATAAACAGAATTGCTTTCTTTGGAATATCTATACAAAACTCCCTAACTCCCTAACCTTTCCCTAAGCTGGTTTCCCTCTCCCATCCCCCAAGTAATCTCACTAGCAGCTTTTCCTGTGTTAAATTGCTATTAAATGGCATTTCTGCCTGCTGGCAAACACAGACAGCAGTGTGTTCACTACAGAGAGTAAGATGGAAATGGAGTTCAACAGAAAATATAGTGACATTCACATAAGACGGTCATGTGATTTTAGCAGCCAATGAGATCCCTGCTTCCTCACTGGTGATGTTTTTGACCCCCCTCTGTACTCTGCACTAATTGGCTGGCCACCAAAACTAAAAAAGCAGCTAAAAGTGCCGCCAAACGCCTGTGCTGAACCCTAGCTTTTTAAAGAACTTGCTGCAAAAAATTTTGTTCGGCAAAATCGTAAAGTTTGTGCCGAACTAATCATTTTCCGAAAGGTTCGGCTCAACACTAGTTATGAGAAGAGATGAGCGAACTGTAAAATGGTTGAGTTTGAGTCGAATTTCCAACAGTAGTTAAGTTCGAGGTTCGATTCGAACTTTAACTCAAACAGGGCCGTTCCTAGGGGGGGCGGGGCGGCGGATCCCCCGGGGCCCCGAGGCCCGCTCACCCGAGGGGGTGCCACCCGGCCGCCCCCCCGCCCGAGGAGCGCCCTGACTCTGCGCACTGTTTTATAACAGCGTGCAGAGCCAGCAGCGCAGGAGGGGGGGACAGATCTTCCCTCCTGACTCCCCCCCGTATTAGGTCACGGGGGGCGACAGATTTCACCACGCCCCCTGGATCTGCGTCCCCTCTGCGCAGCCTGCCCCCGGGAGACCCCTGGGGCTGTGTGCAGCGTAAGCAGGTGATGCGTCACGCTGCTTCACCGTTTTGCAGTCCCACTGCGAGAGCTCCGAACCGGATGCGCGGCCCCCAGGTGAGTACTTTTTTTGTTATTTTATAATTACTTTACAGGGGCCACCACAGGCTCAAGGGCCCCCTGGCTACAAGGGGGGCCACTGCTACAAGAGGGGCACTCTGGCACAAGGGGGGGCATCCTGGCACAAGGGGGGCATCTGGCTAAAAAGGGGGGGGCACATGGCTACAAGGGGGGGCACATTGCTGCAAAGGGGGCACCCGGCTGCAGGGGGGGCACACTGGCTACAAGAGGGGCACCCTGGCTAAAAGGGGGTCACACGGGCTACAATGGGGGCATCCGGGCTAAAAGGGGGGCACACTGACTACAAGGGGGGCACACTGGCTACAAAGGGCATCCTGGCTAAAGGGGGGCCCCTGGCTACAAGGAGGGAAATGGCTACAAGAGGGATCCGGGCTACAAGGGGGGCATCCTGGCTACAATGGGGACACGGCTACATGGGGGCACCCTGCTACAAGGGGGCCATCCTGGCTACAAGGGGCATCCTGACTACAAGGGGGCAAGGGTTTCAAGGGGGCATCCGGGCTAAAAGGGGCTCCGGGCTACAATGGGGCCCAAAATGCTACAATGGGGGCACACTGGCTAAAAAGGGGCACATGGCTAAAAGGGGCCATCACTGGCAAAGGGGGGGGCATCACGGGCAAAGGGGGGCAAGGCTAAAAGGGGGGCTAAATGGCACAAGGGGGGCTCACGGGCTACAAGGGGGCACACGGTTACAAGGGTGCACACTGGCTACAATGAGGGCACAGGGTACAAGGGGGCATCGACGGGCTACAATGGGGGCATCACGGGCTACAATGGGGGCAAAATGGCTCAATGGGGCACCCGGCTCCCTGGGGGCACACTGGCTAAAAAGGGGCATCACGGGCGAAAGGGGGGCATCATGGCTAAAATGGGGAAACACTGGCTACAGGGGGGGCATCTCTGGCTACGGGTAGGCACACTGGCTACACGGGGCATCAGGGGCTAAAGGGGGCACAGGCTAAAGGGGGCACTACTGGCTACAGGGGGCATCTACTGGCACAGGGGCATCACGGCTACAATGGGGGCACCTAGCTAAAAGGGGGGCATCATTGGCTACAAGGGGGCATCTCTCTACAAGGGGGGCATAACGGCTACAGGGGGCATCTACTGGCTACAGGGGCACACGGGGCTACAATGGGGAAACACTAGCACAAGGGGGGCATCACGGGTTACAGGGGGCATCACTGAAAACAGGGGCATCAACGGGGCACAGGGGGCATCAACGGGTACAGGGGGCTACTCCCTGGCTATGGGGGGGGCTACTACCTGGCTATAGGGGGCTACTACATGGCTACGGGGCTTTTACATGGCTCCCATATGAGATGCATAGATGGGGGTCTGTAATAAGATAGGAATTGGTTGGAAAATGCTGAAAAAAGGGAGGGTCTTAAGATATTTTTTTGAAATTTTACATGAAAGTGGAGTAAAATCTTCATGGCGTCTGGGAAGATGGAGGAGAAGAAGAAGAGAAAAAGAACAAATCTTTTAAGCGTCTCCTGTGAGTCATAGATTAACTTTTTTGTAACCATTTATATTGGCAGACCTGTGTTCAGGGGGTATCCCCACTGTATGTTTTGGAATATTTGGTTTAAATATAATGGTTTGTATTCATTTAAAGGTCAGTTTGTTTATTCATCACTATTTGGGGTAATTTTTGGTCACGGGTTGCTGTATTAGGTCACATTGGGATATGTGGGCATGATGTGGGAGTATTAAATTTGGTCACGGTGCTGGGGAAGTGGTCTTAGTGGGCTTGGGGTTCTGGTTGGTGTAGCAGTGTTAAATTGGTAACTGTAGACTAATTTTTTTTTTTATTTTTTAGGTAGCATATTTTGGGGAAAATTTTTGTATATTTTTAGATTTTGGGTTTATGGGATGCACTGTTTTCATTGTGGCAATTAGTTACATGGAGGGAGGTGGTGGGGGGGGAAATTTTTTACCTGCCCTGATGAAATTTTTGCCCAGGAAATGCCCCAACTCAAAAACCCCATTAAAGTCAATGGGAGAAGCTGTAATTACCATTCATAATAGTAAACTAAATATGTGGAACAACTTAGTGAAGGAAATTTGGCTCTAAGAGTGCCAGAAAAAAATTGAGAGGCTAAAATACTTCATTCCTTTCAATGGCTAACAGAAAAGATGAGGACAGCTTGCAAGCAGGGGCGCAACTATAGGAGGTACAGCGGTAGCAGCTGCTACGGGGCCCTGCATCCTGAGGGGGCTCAAAAGCCCCTTTGACACATAAGACGATACCAGTATTGGAAATGGCACATGCTAACAGGCAGGGGTGCCCATAGGGCAGTACTCCTGTCAGAGGCTCTAATAAAAAAGGGGCCCACTTAAATGTTAACAAATAGGAACTAATAATGAGTGAGGGCCCCATTTGATTTGGCTGCATGGGGCCCTGAAACGGTTAATGTATGACTGATGTCAGGCCTGGAAACGGGGGCCCCATTTCACTTTATGCATGAGGGCCCAAGAACTTGAACTTACGCCTCTGCAGGCTGGACTAGATTAGATGGCAGTATCATTGGTGGCGCTGAGAACATGTCAATGGGAAACATTGAAGTTCAGGATAACAGGACTTAGTACATTTGGTTGTAGTACAGGTGAAGGCATTTAAATCTAGATGTTGGCAGTAGGGATGAGCGTGGAATTCGTTTAGAATTTGAAGGAAAATTCGATTCTGAACGAAGCCGAAGTTCATGGCGATTTGTGGTAACAAACCTAAAATGGCCGCCAGCACATGGCATGACATGCGGCAGAGAACTCTGAGAGGGAGAAAGGAATACCCTCAAAGACATGTGCAGTCATGCAGCCAATCAGCAGCCAGCCAGCTTCTGTGACGTCACAGTCCTATAAATACGGACGCCATGTTAAATTCTGCCACGTGTCACTTTGCCTCCTTTCCACAAGTGTCTATTTGTAGCAGCACTACATTGCACTCTGTGCAAAATGCTTCCATTTGTGAGCAACTGGGGTGAAAGACCTTTGCAAGTATGTGTCACATATACATCTGTTCCTGAACCAGCGTTTTGTAATTTGGGATATTGCAATCTGTGCTAAAAGAGTTAATTTATCCTCTGTTTGTGGGGTAATTCTGAGTCAAATCCAGGGTGTGTATTTCTGCCCCATACATGTCTGAAATCCATCTGTAGAGTATTTTATTTTGTACCCAAGAGTTAATTTATTCTCTGTTTGTGGGAAATTCTGTGTGAAATTCAGGGTGTGTATTTATCGTATACAGACATCTTCATTAAACAGTTTGTTGGATGTTAAATTTTTGATGAAACAGTATGTCAGATAGAGAGGTGGCAGGCCCTTCACAAGCGAGTGGCAGTGGCACAAATGTTCCTGGAGCAGGCACAGGTCGCAGCACAGTGAGGGGACGATGCACCAAGAGTGACTCGTGAGGCCAGAGCTACCGGTGTCATGTAGCAGCCGTGTGTTGATCAGCAACCCTATGGTTCTTGATTAGTTGACTAAGTCATCTACTTCCTCCCTGATGACATCTGACAACCACAGAATAACAGTAAACACTCCAATATAAGAGATAATAATATCTTCTATAAACATTTATTCAGGCATCTTCTTAAAGCCATAACACACATTTAAAAGTGTATAAACATATGAAAAAGATTGCACTTGCGGGGTTTTTTTTTATCTGCAGAGCTGGAGTATCAAGCAGTAAGTCCATGAATATGGCAGACAGCATTCTGACAACCACAGCCAACAGTCGGTAGGTTCGTCAGACACAATCCTAAGTTGGCATGGTATGGGAGCAGGTCTTAGGCCCTCACAAGTCTTCAACTCGCCTCTGTCCCATTCGGTTCCCACAACCAGAGAACTATTATGTGATCTGGGCTCTGTGCCACTATACAGCAAGGAAAACTATTTGAGGACAGTGAGCAGCTACTTGGGGCAGACATCAGCTGCTTCTTGCTGTAGGCTGGCAAGTAGTGATGTGGAGAGTGGCATGAGAGTTTATGTTGGGAGCGTTCAGGCTCTGCAGACCGAGACCGTTGAGGAGGATAGCAGTGATGGGCGAACTCTAATCAATGACAATTTATCCGATTGCACTTGGGAGCAGGGTAAAGCATAATCATCTGGAGAAGAGGGTGACTGCTTGTGTGTCAGGCAGCAGCGCAGCCAGCAAGTCAGTAATATAGCCGGGAGTCAGCAGGGTGGCAGCAGTGCGAGGTCAGGAGCCAAACGGCCAAAGGTTAGACCAACTGCTTCGCACGTCCCTTCTGACCTAGTATTGGCACCACAGCCCTGCATCAACATATGCAGCATCACCATCCAGTGGCCTGAGAGAAACGTGTCCATTTACTGGTCATCTCTGTTTTGGATCAACTCCTGTTTGTTTTTGGCTTTAGCAATATTGATGGATTATTGACCAATTGAAAGTGGACACTGACGGATTAAAAGAAGGGCAAAATGATCAGTGATGTCAACGCAAAATTACTGCCGACACCCTCTCCACTCTACATGTATCAGCGTTTAACAGAACAGGTTCTGTCATAATTTGTGGAATCATCTGATGACAGTGTGAAAGAAGTGCGTTCTTTGACGTTGTAGTAGGATTTTGGATCTCAGCTAGGTTCTTTCTCACTGCCGCTGGCATTACCTTGTCAGGCTGCGTTCCCACTTCAGTTATGTGGTCAGTTTTGCCCCTATAACTTCCCAGATAAGTGAAATGTGAAGCGATTCTAAGAGCGGCGCCTGTAATCTGCGTGTCATATTAAAACACAGCATTGTTTCAATACCAAACCAAACTCCCTATGACTATTTTAGTATAGCACAATGTTCTACAACACCATACAGGCTCTCCGCAGCCAGGAAATAGCTGTTTTTAACACAATTCGCTGCAAATAAATTTGGTTGGAAAAATTCGGCGAATCGGGCAAATCTAATTTTTGAGAAATTTGCTCATCTCTAGTTGGCAGCAATAGAAAACAAATTGTAGAAGCCGCAGGCACAGGAACTACAGACATGAGATGTAGTGTAGTTTAAATGTGTATTTCACTTTGTCACGAAGACATGCTACAGCTTACTACTCAGTGACATCAGCAAATGGGTCAACAACATCTTCCACGCTTGATTCATTTTCATAAATGTCAAACAATCCACATTTTCAGGGGAATGATGGATACATTTGTCAGCTATCTGCAAGCTGTGCTTACTGTGTGTTCTGAGGTAACACTGGCTGCTGGGTAGGATAAAGCTTCAATGGGGTGTCAAGAAAGCTCAGGCCATTCATCCAGTCTGGACAACCAGAAGATGAATGGGTCCAGACATAAGCCAAAAACATCGATGTTGAGCCACAGGCAGTCATGGACCATGGTTTTAAGGCAGTCTCTGTGTGTCTGAATGCTGCCCTGCCTTGCAGGTGTTGGTGAGGTGGTAAAAATAGATTGCCAAATGTCACCCAGTAGGGTTCTGCCACACTGCCTGCTACGGCTATTTGCTATTTGCCTGCTGCTGTGTTGCTGACTTTCCACAGTGACATTAGAATGGGAAGACGCAAAAGATGTTTTGAGTTGGTAAATGAGCACTGTCTCAGATTTCTGCATTCTACTGTCAATTAGTGTGGGTGGAAGAAAATTGTTCACTTTTGTCTTGTATCATGGATCAAGGAGGGTGGCCACCCAGTAACTGCTGTTCATTTTTATTGCCTTCATGTTTGGACATTGTTGAAGGAAATGTAGCATGCAAGCACTCATGTGTGAGATACTGCCAGGATCTCCCAAGCCTCAGGGTCAAGGGGTACTCATGGGATCTTCTTCCTCTTCCTTCTCCTCCTCCTCCTCCTGTAATCTGTGCACACCTCTTACCACTGAAGGGTAATCAGTACCGGTGATTTCCACCCCTGCTTCCTCATCCTCCTCCAATTCCTCATCCTGCCCATCACCAGAGCCCTGGCTAGCCTCATGCGCCCAACTCTATGCGCTGAACTGCCTCATCCTACACCAGCCCTGGACCTGGAAGCAACGCCTAAAGAAGACCGATAAAAATGGGAAACAGTTGGGCCTTCTACATCTGACGGCGAGTAAGGCTCTGTGTCTGCATCTGTGTCCGCTTCCTTCTCCGTTACTACTGGGACCTGCTGTCGCAGTGTCTAACAATTGTTCCAGCAAAAATATGACCACAATGGTCATGCAGACAATGCCATCGTCCTGATTAACAATTTTGGTGGTGGCTTCAAAACTGTCAAGGATGGTGCAGAGATCCTTCACCTGTCTCCACGCCCTATGGCTTAACACCCTGGGATCCGCACCACTGCTTGTCAGGCCATGCAACACTTTATACTGCATAATGGCATTATGCTGCTACCACAATCACTGGAGCATGTGGAGGGTGGAATTCCAGAGTGTTGCCACATCGACAATTAGACAGTTGACGGGGAGGCCCAAATCACGCTGCAACGCTGCCAGTCGTGCTGAAGCAGGGTGCGAATGCTGGAAGTGTGAGCTAAGACCTCGATCCTTCCCTAGCACACAGTCCAGTGTAGTGCTTAAGAAATTTCTGCACAACCAGGTTCAGGACATGTGCCAGGCAAGAGATGTGAGTTAGTCTACAAACCCTAAGAGCAGCAAGGAGTTTTCTCCCGTTTTTGCACACCACCTTGCTTTGCGCCAGGTTCTTAGCATCCAGCCACTGGTTATTCTGAGTGTGCAGAGCCGTCCACAGCTCTTGACCTGTGTATTGACGGTCTTCAAGACAGATTTATTTGAGAACAGCCTGGTTTCTCTTTTCACGTGATGCTACCCGTCGAGGTTGGAGGTCTGCACCATCCCTGCAGTGTGGAAGAGTGTCCACCGAGCCAAGACCCATTCCCAGAGGCACTGTCATCTACCCAACTCACCCAGTAAGCAATCAGTGAGATGTAATGCCCTTGACCATGCTTACTAGTCCATGTTTCTGTAGTGAGATGGACTTTGGTGGACACAGATGTAGCCAAAGCGCTGGGGATCTTTTCTGCAATGTGGTGGCCAGGGCAAGGACAGCTTTTCTGGCAAAGAAATGCCTGCTCGGCATCTGATACGGGGGTAATGCCAGGGCCATGACATGGCGGAACCCATCTGTGTCTACCAGGTGAAAAGACAACATTTCCAAAGCCAACAGCTTGGCAATCCCGACATTCAAGCTTTTGGCTTTGGGATGGCTTGGGTGAAAGCGTTTCTTCTGCTCCGACAACTGGTACACAGAAGGCTGGCTGATGGACTGTCTGCTGTACGGCATGCATGCAGGGGAAGGTGTAGACTGTGTTGTTGGTGGTGGGAATCAGCCGACAGTGTCTGGGACTGGGGATGGTGCCTGGTCTTGGTGCTACGGCACATAGGCAGCAGAGGACCACTTAAGCTTTGACATAGCAGAGGAGTAGGAGGCAGAAGATGTCACGGTAGTTATTATTATTATTATTATTTATTTTAATGCGCCATTGATTCCAGGGCGCTGTACATTCGAGGGGGTTACATATATAACATAAGTCAAATGAGCACAATGATAGGTGATTAATGACAATTGGAACGACAGAGGGAGAGAGGACCTTGCCCGCGAGGGCTTGCAATCTGCAAGGAGGGGGAAAGAGACAGGAGGTGAGGGGCAGACATGTTTGTGGAGGAAGTAGTGACAACAAGGTTAGTGTAGGTTATAGGCAAGACTGAAGAGATGGGTTTTCAGGTTGCTTTTGAAGCTGGTGAAAGTGGAGGAGAGTCTGATGTGTTGGGGCAGTGAGTTCCAGAGTGTGGGTGAAGCACGGGAGAAGTCTTGGAGACGGTTGTGTGAGGAGCTGATAAGGGGAGAGCAGAGGAGAAGGTCCTGTGAGGAGCGGTGATTGCATGGGGGGAGATGTTTGGAAAGTAGGGCAGAGAAGTATGGAGGGGAGAGGTCGTGGAGAGCCTTGTAGGTCATGGTTAGTAGCTTGAAATTAATTCGCTAGGCAATGGGAAGCCAGTGAAGGGATTGGCAGAGGGGAGAGGCAAAGGAGTAGCGAGGAGAGAGGTGGATAAGACGGGCAGCAGAGTTAAGGATGGATTGGAGGGGAGCGAGGGTGCTAGCTGGGAGGCCACAGAGAAGGCTGTTGCAGTAGTCTAGGCGGGAGATGACAAGGGCATGAACCAGCATTTTTGTAGTGTCATAGTTGAGAAATGAGCGGATGCGAGAGATGTTTTTCAGGTGGAGGCGGCAGGTAGAGGTGAGGGTTTGGATATGTGGTTTGAAGGACAGAGCGGAGTCGAGGATTATCCCAAGGCAGCGGACTTGTGGAACAGGTGAGAGTGTAGAGCCGTTGACTGAGATAGAGAGATCAGAGGCAGGGGTAGAGTTGGATGGAGGAAAGATGATGAGTTCTGTTTTCTCCACATTTAGTGTTAGGAGACATGATGAGAAGAAGGAGGAAATGGGGGACAGACAGTCAGGGATCCGGGAGAGTAGAGAAGTGACATCTGGGCCAGAGATGTAGAGTTGGGTATCGTCAGCATACAGGTGGTAATAAAAGCCATGTGAAGCTATGAGCTGACCGAGGCCAAGAGTTTAAAGAGAGAAGAGTAAGGGACCCAGGACTGACCCCTGAGGGACCAACAGAGAGAGGCCGGGGGGAGGAGGTGGAGCGAGAATGAGAGACACTGAAAGTACGATCACTGAGGTACGCGGAGACCCCCGACAGAGCCACGTCCGTGATGCCGAGGGAGGAGAGGTTTTGTAGCAGGAGGGAATTGTCGACAGTGTCAAAGGCAGAGGACAAGTCTAAGAGGAGGAGCACAGAGTAGTGACAGGAGGCTTTAGCAGTTACTAGGTCATTAGTGACTTTGGTTAGGGAGGTTTCGGTAGAGTGGTGGGGTCGGAAACCAGATTGTATTGGGTCAAGAGGAGAGTTGGAAGAGAGGTGGGAGGGCAGCTGAAGATAGACGTGCTGCTCGAAGAGTTTGGAAGCAAAAGGGAGCAGTGAGATGGGGCGATAGTTGGACAGAGGAGGGGTCAAGGGTTGCTTTTTTAAGGAGTGGAGTGATAGTAGCATGTTTAAAGGCGGAAGGGAAGTTGGAAGCCCAGGACCTGTGTGGTCTTTTTACTTCAAGTGACTCTTCCGCACCAATTCATGCTTTACATGCATGTGCCTGTTCATGATCGTAGTGCATTTAGATTCTTTCCTCTACTGACGCGTTGACAGCAGATCCGGCATATGACATCACTCGTTGAATCTTATGCTTGATCGAAAAAGGCCCAGGCTTCACAGGTCCTGGACCTTTTCAACCATGAAAAAATCGCCAGCTGCTTCTCAAAAGACCACATTGGATCCGCAATGTCATCAACATCGCAGGTGACTTCCTCTTCCTGACAGCCTACAACTTCAAGCTGCAGGCTAGAAGCCACAGGAACTGCAAGGCATTGATGACAGCTCGGGATTTCTTCCGACGGACCAGCTTCCTTCTCCTCCTCTCAGGGAATCAGTGATTGGGCATCAGAGCAGACTAAATCATCCTCTTTGGCCTCTTCATCTTTTGAAATGCCTTCTGACTCCAACCGCATTGTGTGATCAAAGAGATCTTCAGAGCATGGATTATCAGGAGCAGTCTGTTTATTGGGTGACATTTTGGTTGGACTGATGATTATGATGACATTTGTGACCTTGACTTAGAGGAAGAGGAGGTAAAACTGCTGGATGAAGGGTGTGTTAACTGAAGAACAGATTGGTGCCAATCTTCAGTAATGAGACGCACAGAGAACCGACTAAGCGATGACAGACCTTGTCTTGAACCTCTAGTTCCACGCCCTTCAAAAAGATAAATTTTAAAAAGGTAAAGATTTGTTCACGGTCTCTTATTGAAGAATTCTATTCCAAAGACTGCAAATCACAACTGCTTTTGAATCCCTACAATTTGCAAATAGGATTAGAAATATAATTTTTTCAATGGAATATCTGTTGAACAGGGTCTTATGGAAGAACCCTGGCAGCAAAACAGCAAATGACAACTGTTTTTGAATCCCTATAATTGGCAACTAGCAAATAGGATTAAAAATATAATTTTTTAAATGAAATATCTGTTGAACGGGGTCTTATGGAAGAACCCTAACAGCAAGAAAGCAAATCAAAAGTGTTGTTAAATCCCTATAATTTGCAACTGGCAAATACATTTAGAAATAAAAAAAATTTCTATGGAATATCTGTTGATTGGGGTCTTATGGAAGAACCCTGACAGCAAAACACAAGTGTTGTTAAATCCCTATCATTTGCAACTAGCAAATACGATTAGAAATATAATTTTTTCTATGGAATATCTGTTGATTGGGGTGCTATGGAAGAACCCTGACAGCAAGACAGCAAATCAAAGTGTACTTGAATCCCTATAATTTGCAACAGTGCTAACTGTGTCTTCTCCACTGGCAGCACCCCCAAAACAGTAGACATTAACTTTTGGGCACTCAGACTGAAGATCTGAATGATGCAGGCAGCAATTTAAAACTCCCTAGCTTAGTTACATATTTACATAGTTAGTGCTGTTGAAAAAGACATGTGTCCATCGAGTTCAACCAAAGGTAGGTAAAAACTCTAGCTGTGTATAATTCCCTAAGCTTACTGTCCCTAACCCTGACTAATCTAACTAGCAGCATCACCTTTCTAAAATCACTGTGAAATGGGGTGCCTGCATGCATTCAAGCATGCAGAGAGCAGTGTGTTCTGTACAGAGAGTAAAGTTGAAATGGCGACCAACAGGAAATACAGTGTAATACATAGAACAGGATCATGTGATTTCAGCAGCCAGTGAGATCCCTACACCCTCATTGGTGACGTTTTCGGAGACTTCTTTATTGTCTACACTGATTGGATGGTGCAAAAAGTACAGGAAGCAGCAAAGTGAAAGTAAGAAATGGCGCTCCGAATTCACGTGACCAACGCGAACTTTACTTGAACTGCCGTATAAAGCTCGGTTCTGCTCGAGTTCTAAAAATATGTAAAGTTCGACTCGAACTAACCTTTTCTTGAACGGTTCGCTCAACACTAGTTATGAGGGATGGCCCTGCAGAGTACAAAGGGCTGTATATATTCATTTGGGGTGGATATAGAATCTATAGCTCAACCGTATTGATGAGCGAACCATAACAATTTCGAGTTTGGGCTGAACCAAACGCCGAACACCATTAAAGTCAATGGGAGATGATGTTCAGGTTAATTTTTATACCTATACAGGTGAGGAGAAGCTGCAATTAGCCCCCATAAGAGTAAAATGGATACCTGGAACAACTTAGTGAAGACAATTTAGCTCTATGGCTATGTCTACACTGCATAGGAAAATGATCGTATCTTCGGCGCTTTTCGTTTTTTAAGAGCGCCGAAGATACGCTCGTTCCTGCGGACCCATAGACGGCATTAGGAAAGACGAGCTGCAGTCTACACAGCTCGTCTTTTCTCTGCCCGTCTTTCGGCTCGGTCGTTTTATACAACATGTTGTATAATACGCCGGCGCTTCTCGTTTTGTATGGGCGACATCAGGAAAACAAGAAGCAACCGCGGTTTTTGCACAAACTGTGACAAAAACTGTGGTCCCACATCGGAAAAAAAACGGCTGCCTTCAGACCATTTTTTGTCCGATAAAGTTTAGACTAGGGATGAGCGATATAATCGACAAAGTTGAAATCGGCACGATTTTTAGGCTGATCGGAAATTGCCGATCACGCGATATTTTAGGTAACAATCTTACAGATAATCTATTGCTATCGCGCCATTTTCAGCGTTTCCTGTACAACGTCACCACTTTGTGGTGTACGGATCTCATTGGCTGCAAAAATCACGTGACCTCGTTTTATCTATGCTGCTGCATTTCCTGTTTGAGCTCATACTCTGTCTATCACACTTCACAGCAGGACTTGTCTCTCAGCGTTTAAACCAAAAGCTGTTCTAACAGCTCTGATAGTCACTTCTAATACAAGAAACCATCTACCTAGAATAGAATAGAGTTAGATTAGAGAATTGCACTTCTTATTTAGTTAGAGCAAGTTTTAAGGATATCTACTGGTGTGTATAGCCACGGGGCTGCGGGGGGAGGGGGAGGGAGGGGCGGCAGCAGGAGAGGCTTTTGAAATGAAGGGAGATATTTTGCAGCTCAGGGTGTGCTGTGATTTTCAATTGAGAAAGCATTGTTTTCTACCCCTTGTTTGGCCGACAGACCTCTGCTAGCAGTTGAAATTCTCCCTGTGTTTTCAGTTCTATTGCAATCACTGCGTGTCAGTGTTCACAAAAACCGGTATAACTTATCCCTATAACTTTTAAATAGTTTTACTGATGTCCGTGCATCTCAGTTTGGCGCAAAGAGTTCAGTTGTATGAATATTGTGTTCTACAAACCTCCTAGTAAATTAAGCTCTAGTCAGTGGTGCAAAGGCTGCCATATTGATCCCTATAATATTTAAATATTCTTAATGCAGTCCGTACGTCTCAGTTTGGCGCAAAGAGTTCAGTTGTACGCATATTGTGTTTTACATATTTCCTAGTAAATTACGCTTGTAGTCAGTGGTGCGAAGGCCGCCATATTAATCCATATAACTTTTTAATACTTCTATTTCACTCAGTGCGTCTCAGTTTGGCGCTAATCGTGCATTTGTACGATAGTTGCTAGTCCTTTTGGGCAGTTGTAAATCTCAGGGACTGAAGGAAGAACACTGTTGATTTGGTGTTACAGTACTTCCACCAGACCGCATTTCACAGATATTTTATTGAAACAATTCTGTTTCTAATCCTAGTTGGCTGTTGGAAATTAGAGGGATTTAAGAATAGTTGTGACTTGCCGTCTTTCAATAAGAGACTGTTAAAAACTCTTCCATACCTTTTTAAATTTTTATCTTTCTGAACATCCAGCGAACTGCAGGTGGTCGAGCAAAGAGGGGTGTAGGACATGGAGTTAGAGATACGAGAGAAGGTACTCCTTACAGTTCTGGCGACAACATGCAAGCCAGCAGATTGTCGGTTGCAGGACCGTCGGGCCTGTTATCGCTGGGTCGGTGCCCTGTGAATCTCAGTAACGAACAGCGTAACCAATCTGTTCTTCAGTGGTTAATGCAACCTGCATGCTGTGGTCCAGGACAGGGATAGTCTATGTCTAGTTCAACTAAAATGGTGGTTCAAAGAATTCCTTTTTTCAGCACCTTTTTAATCTGTGGGTCAGACAGGTTTAAGGGTCATGTTGCGGTCCAAGACAGGCATAGTCAATGTCCAGTTCCACTAAAATGGTGGTTCAAAGACTCCTTTTTCTGGAATGTTTTAATCTGTGGGTCAGACAGGTGTAAGGGTCATGCTGCGGTCCAGGACAGGAATAGTCAATGTCCAGTTCAACTAAAATGGTGGTTCAAAGATTCCTTTTTCCAGCACTTTTTAAACTGTGGGTTAGTCAGGTTTAAGGGTCATGCTGCGGTCCCGAACAGGTATAGTGAATTTCTAGTTCAACTAAAATGATGGTTCAAATAATACTGCCTTCTGGTACTTTTTAATTTGTCTATCCTAAGATGTAGCACGTATCCAGTTTACTGTTGTGGATAATTCCAGCTTCTCCAGCCCTGTTTGGGTGTAAGAATGAAGGTGCTGTTCCTCTCCCATAGACTTTAATGGTCATCGGCGATAATTAGAGATGGGCGAATCGATTCTAACGAAGTAGAATTCCTTTAGAATTTCAGAAAAACTTTGATTCTGAACGAAGTCGAAGTTTGGGGTGATTTGCGGGAACGAAGCGTGTTTTTAATTGATAAAATGGCTGCGAGCACATGGTTTACATGGGGCAAAGAAGTCTGGGAGAAAGAAAGGTCGTAGCCTAAATGACATGTGCAGAGATGAAGCCAATCAGAGACCGGAGGGATTCTGTGACGTCACCGCACTATAGAAGTCCTGGCGTGACGCTGGCAGTTCACACTACTCTCACTGTGAAGCTGCTGCTAAGATCTTACACTAAAGAACTAACTTTTATACAGCGATTTTTTGGGGGGGTGTCACAGCTTGTCTCAGAGACTGCTTCTCTTACTTTTTGATTTTGTGGGTTATTGGAATTGAAGTCCAGTGTGCATCCAATTCAGCTGCATATACATTTTAATGCTATCTGCTCA
The DNA here is from genome assembly GCA_025379985.1 of Phyllomedusa bahiana. NCBI lineage: Eukaryota > Metazoa > Chordata > Amphibia > Anura > Hylidae > Phyllomedusa > Phyllomedusa bahiana. Next base: position 4,065 of record JAODAL010056518.1, on the reverse strand, counting down.
GTTCTTGAGCAGATTGAATATCCAAGGGTGATCTAAGCCTGTTGCTGTTGTATTCAGTTAAAAAACAGCGTTTTTACAATACAAATACCACTTAATTTTTGGCTGCTCATTTATTTTGCGCAATTTAGATCCAGAAAATTAAGCGTCTTTTCTGCTGTTGTGTTTACTAAAAGAAATGTTGTTTTTCAACGCCAAAGAAGAAATTTTGCCTGTAGCATAATTCATATCCGAAGGTTAATTAAGCGTTTTTCTGCTGTTGTGCTCAGTAAAATACACGTCGTTGTAACACGCTACAAAGCTGGTAATTTTTGGCAGCACATTTCTTTTGCGCAATTTACATCCAAGGGTTAACTAAGTATTTTTCTGCAGTTGTAGTCAGTAAAAAAAACTGTGTTTTTCAACGCCAAAGAAGAAATTTTGAATGTAGCATAATTCATATCCGAAGGTTAATTAAGCATTTTTCTGCTGTTGTGCTTCGTAAAATACACGTCGTTTTAACACGCTACAAAGCTGGTAATTTTTGGCAGCACATTTCTTTTGCCCAATTTACATCCAAGGGTTAATTCAGTGTTTTTTTGTCTGCTGTTGTGGTCACTAAAAGAAACAGTGTTTTTCAACGCCAAAGAAGACATTTTGAATGTAGCATAATTCATATCCGAAGGTTAATTAAGCCTGTTTGTGCTTTTGTATTCAGTAAAATACACAGCGTTTTTAAACGGCACATACATGTAAATTTTTCCTGGCCATTTGTGGAGCGCAATTTATATCCAAGGGTTACCCAAGCTTGTTAGTGGGTTCATTTGGGGTCATATACAGGGTGTGTAATTATCATATACAGATATCTTCATTAAACAGAGTCTGTTCATTTTAGAACAAACGGTATGTCAGAAAGAGAGATGGCAGGCTCTTCACATGCAAGTTGCAGTGGCACAAACATTCCTGGAGCAGGCCCAAGTCGCAGCACAGTAAGGGGACGTCGCAGCAGGGGTCACTTGGTGAGGCCAGAACTGCAGGTGTCATCTAGCGGCCGTGTGTTGTTCAGCAACCCGATGGTTCTTGATTGGTTGACTAGGTCATTCACTTCCTCCCAGATGACATCTGACAACCCCAGCCAAGAGTCGGTGGGAACGTCAGACACAACCCTTAGTTAGCATGGCCCAGAAGCGGGTCAGCGGCCCTCACCTGTCCTCAACCCGCCACTGTCCCAATCCGGTTCCCTCAGCCAGAGATCTACTATGTGGTCTGGGCTCAGAGACACTATACAGCGAGGATGAACAATTTGAAGAGGACAGTCAGCAGCTACTTGGCAGCGAAGAAATATCCCAAATATCCCCTGCTTCTTTCAGTAGGCGGCAAAGTATAGATGTGGAGAGTGGCATGGGAGGTCATGTTGTGAGGGGTCAGCCTCTGCATACCAAGACTGGTGAGGAGAACAGCAGTGAAGATGAAACGATAATCGATGATGATGTAGCCGACCGCACTTGGGAGCCGGGTGAAGCAAGGGCTTCATCATCATCAGGAGAAGAGGGCGTCAGCTTGCGCGTCAGGCACCGGCGCAGCCAGCAAGTGGGTTCTGTCGCTGTGAGTCAGCAGGGTAGCAGCAGTGTGAGGTCAGGAACCAAGCGGCCACGGGATAGAAAACCCGCTTCTCAGGTTCAAGAAAGTAGCGGCACAGGGGCTCAGCGAGGCAGCGGCGGTAGTAGTCACTCAGTGCGGAGCGTTGGCGGTAAAATCAGCTACACAGCAGTGTGGCAGTTCTTTGTTAAGACACTGGAGGAGTCGAATATTGGTATATGTAGAATCTGTGGCAGAAGTGAAGCCGTGGCCAGGAGCTAACGTTTGCACATGGCCCTGCGTCAACACATGCAGTGTCACCATCCGGTGCCCTGGGAGAAACTGGCTCTGATGTGGTGGTCCATCCTGCCGCCACAGCAGCAGAAGCGCCCAGTGGCACGCATGCCATTGCAGCCAGTCAAGCTTCCACCACCTCTGCAAAAAGGGAGCTGTTTCTTTTTTGCCCATCTCCCAGTCCAGACGCTCCTGCTCCTTGCTACTCATGGCGCCAGCAGTCATTCAAAGAGGCGATTGCAAAGAGACATCAGTATGTGTCCAACCATCCTAAGGTGCAGAAGCTGACCATACTCCTGTCCAAGTTGTTTGTACTGCAGTCCCTCCTTTTCCAAATGGTGGACTCTGCACTGTTCAGAGAATTAATGGCCTGTGCCGAGCCGGGTGGAGAGTTCCAAGCAGTAATTTCTTTTCCAAAAAAGGCATTTACCAGCCCTTCTTTAAATACGTAGAACAAAAGGGGGGTCAGTCCTTGAGCTTATCGGTTGTTCCAAGGTGCACGGCAGCGCGGATGTCTGGAGCTGTAACTACGGTCAGAGCCAGTACATGTCCTTTACGGCTCACTGGGTGAATGTGCTTCCTGCCTAGGCACACCAACAACTTGGACAGGAGACGCCGCTTTTTCCTCCACGTTGTAAAACTGCTGCTCCTACACCAATGTCCACCTTCTCCTCCCCACCACCACCACCATCTCAGCCTCCACATGTACTTCTCCATCATACCACATGTGTAGGGCACAGCAGTGTCACGCAGTTCTACACCTGGCTTGCCTCAGCGAACGAAGTCACAGAGGGGAGGAACTGCTCCGCCTCAGCAGCAAGAAATCGAAGTGTGGCTTTCTCCGCGCCAACTGCAAATCGGAACCATGGTGACGGACAATGGGGATAACATGGTGTCCGCACTGCATGGAGGAGGGATGGCCATGCGCCCTGCATGGTGCACATGTTCAATCTGGTTGTGAAAAGGTTCCTGAAGTCTTCTACTAATCTTCTAAGATTCTGAAAATGGCCAGAAAACTGTGCATGCACTTCATCCATTTCCCACAAAGCCGGGAAAACCTCCTTGTTTGCAGTGGCAGAATGGCCTCCCCCAACACACTCTTATTTGCGATTTTTCCGCCCGTTGGAATTCCAGCCTGCCATGTTCGACCGACTGTATGAACAGAGAAAGGCCATTAAAAGATTTTTTTGTGATCAAAGGGACAGGAGTACTCCCGTATAACTTTGATGTCAGCCCAGTGGCAGCTCATGCGTTTGACACCCGCCGTTTTTCTGAGGCCATTCGAGAAGGCCACGTTATTTGTCAATCGACAGGACTACGGGACGAATAATGTCATTCTACTGCTTCATGTCCTGGAACAGATGCTGAAAAATCTGTCTGGGCAGGGGACTGGAGACGAGGCGACTACATCTCGCTGCCACATGAGTCTGGTGGGGACTGAACTGGAGGAGGAGGAGGATGAGGACATTGGAGCAGAAGCATTGTCTGGTGAAATTAGTGGATTTTCCACCAGGTGACAGGAGAGGAGGAGCAGGAGCAGGTGGAGGAGGTAGATGGAGATTAGGAAGACGAGGCAGATGACCTCAAGCACCATGGCAGTTTACAGTGGAGATGGAGGCAGGGAGTTCCTCGGAGTCAATTGTGCAATGGCCCGCAGCATGATGATTTGCCCCCGGCTAGTGACAAGCCGAATAGTCACCATCCGGCAGAGGGAATAATTCTGGCTCCCACCCTATTGGACCCTCACTACCGGTCCAAAATGGGAGCCTTTTTCCCCGCTGCTGAGAGGGAGGACAAGCTCAAAAAACTGTAGAGAAATTCCCCCATAATCGTTGGCCGCTGCCTATGTGGGGGCATCGACCCTCCTCTGCAGGTTCTGACTGGGGGGTTCCTCAGCGCTCCGTACTACTGCCGCGGCTGCTGTGGGTGGTGGGGGGGTCGGAGCAGTACCAGCTCCAATCAAGTAGCAACCGAAAAATCTGGAGTCACTGATGAGCAGCGTCCTTCACCCGCCTAGTGAGGAGGGCAGTCGCCAGCAGCAGCAGCATGACCTGGAGCAGACCCTGAACCAACAGGTCTTGGCCTACTTGGACAGCACTCTGCCACCCCAGTTAGAAGATCCGTGGACTACTGGGCAGCCAACTGGATGTGTGGCCGCAACTTGCCAAGTTTGCAGTGGAGAAGTGTCCTGCCCAGCCAGTAGTGTGCCTCAGAGCA
>JAODAL010056517.1:0-23243 GCA_025379985.1 Phyllomedusa bahiana | reverse complement strand
TGTTATTTGTTGTCTTGGATGTTACGTAAACAACTCAAATAGCATTGAATTTACGAATAACACGGAATAATATCGTTAAGACATTCAAAAGTTTCCAAACAGTTGCTGCCTACGCTCATTGCCTGTAATGAACTCATTAGCGAGTGACTTGATATCCAGGTGATCAATGTACTCAGAGGAGAAAGAAGTTAAAGGAGTTGTCTAACTACATTGATTCATCCTACCTCAGTCCTCTCTTCTCAGTTTCATATTTGAATTTACTGGCTACTACTGGCCTGCCGTGACAAGCTGCTGACAATACCAAGTCTGTAGCTATAGCAACCTGCTCTGGCAGCCTATCAGGAGAGATTGAACAGGTCTGTAGCTATAGCGACCTGAGGAGCTTATGCAGCCCATACAAGAGGGAATATCTAGGAGTAGGCAGGACACTGTTAATGGACACATACTACTTGTTTTGATACTTGTTTTTGCAAGATCTTTAACCTAAAAAGCAATCCTTGTAGTGAGACAACCCCATTAAGGCTTTGCCTCCTATATTTCTGTGCATCTTGGGGGAACAGAGTAAGTAGCAGCCTCAAGTGTCAGTGCAGAGTGAGAGCAGTGCTGATTGGTAGAGCAGGATTCAGCAGGGGCTGCTTCACCAATCAGAACGCTGCTCACAGTCCAGCATACTCTGTATCTGGGGCTGTGTGGGGTGTGGGTATCTTTCCCTCCCTTTGCTGACTGCACCAGACTACATGAGACAGGTAAGGAGGGGACAAGGGTGCTAGGCATTGTGTGTGCATGTCAGTAAAGTATGTACTGTACATGTGAAATGTGTATATACTGTATGTACAGCCATGTGTCTACTATATATATATATATATATATATATATATATTATATATATATTTATATATACTGGACACATGGCTGTCTGTATATATATAGTGTTTGTTTACATGTGTCCAGTGTGCGTATAAGGATATGTTCACACGGCGGCTTTGTGGTCCGTACTTCAGGGCATAATTGTGCTGCAAGACGCCCCGAAGTACAGACTGTAACTACGGTAATTCATAGCTATCATTGAGAGATATGATTAACTTCCATTTTCCCCGACATGTAATGCACACCAGGAGAAAGAAGGGTATGTCACCTCTTACGCGTCAGGGAAAATTAAAGTGAATGGGGCCGGCCAAGCAGCAATTTAGAAGTGCAGACTAGCCAGCACATACTTGTAAAACATCTGGCATATAGCAGAGCGCACAGTACGCCCCACTACACACCATGTGATCATGCCTTAAGGGTATGTTCACGTATAAGATATGAATGCTGATATGATTCTGGGGCGGATTCAGTGCTGGATCTGCCTCAGAACCGGTGTCCAATCCAACAGGAAACTAATTTACATTATTCCCTATGTAAAATCAGTGTTGTCGTTTAGATGACACTGATTTTTCGCAAGTATTTTCGGCGTGTACTGTCAGCGCCTACACAGAATTCTTTGAGATGCTTTACGCACTAACAGCACTAAAGGATAGAGGGCAGAAATCTGCCTCGGGCAGTCTGGGTCGTTTGCTCGTCAGAATTCTGTGTTTACAAGAGTGAAATTTCCAACAAGCAAACGACACTGTGAGTGAACTCACGCTAACTGTGTAGTGTGTCTGTGTTCAATATATGTATACATACACGCACAATTTCTGGGGTACCTTGTCTAATATAGTTAGTCTCTGAGGCAAAGTGTGTAATGTAGTCTATGGGGTACGGTGTGTAATGTAAACTCAGGAGTACAGTGTGTAATGTAGTAATCTCTGGGGTACAGTGTGCAATGTAATCGCTGGGGTACGATGTAATGTAATCTCTGGAGTACAGTGAGTAATGTTATTCATTTCTAGTGTTCAGTGTGTAATATAATAAATTTTTGGGGTACAGTGAATTATATTATTTCTTGAGTACAACATGCAATTAATTTCTAAGGTGCAGTTAGTAATGTAATTTCAGTGGCTTCCATGTGTAATATAATTCACTTCTGGGGGGCAGTGAGTGATGTAATTTCTGGTGTATGGTAGGCAATTAAATACATTTAGGGGAATAATATGTGACATTAGTGATTCCTAGGGCTACAGTGAGATTGGGTTCTTTTATTTTCCTCATTCGGTTGTGTGTAAAAGAAATTTGCTGCATTGTGTAAGGCTATGTCTACACTGCATCAGAGAAAAAACGGCCCTTAAAGCGGCCGTTCTTTCTCTGATGCAGGACCGCGGCTTTTGTCACGCTTTGAGCAAAAGCCGCGGCAGCTTCTCGTTTTCCCGACGCCCCCCATACAATAGAATTGTATGGGAAGACGTCAAGAAGACGAGAAGCACCGGCGTATTATACAACATGTTGTATAATACGCCGCTGCCGAAAGACGGGCAGAGAAAAGACGAGCTGTGTAGACAGCAACTCGTCTTTTCTATTGCCGTCTATGGGACCGCACTGACAATCGTATCTCCGGCGCTTTTAAAAAACGAAAAGCGCCGGAGATACAATCGTAATCATGTGCAGTGTGGACATAGCCTAACAGTTTTTATTTCCATGTAGAGGGGGGAATATTGTAGGTGGGCTGGTTTTGCTTCACTCCCAGTCTGGCCCTAAACTTCAGTAATTATCAAACTGTAGTATTAAGTTAACAACAGTGACAACACAATACTTACTATCAGTTATGTCAAAATAGCATAGATGTGTATAATCTGATATACTATATATTAGAATCACCATAGAATGTTGCGGCGCCTATAATAGGGAAATCTAAATATACAGTCTGATGTTCACTTCTATTGAATTTCTACATAACTATGACAGTTTTAACCATGCAGGGAATCGTAAAAGTTAGTATCACGAGAGCCACTCATAACCTTACGGATTGCACCAAAAGTGTTTGGCCCCGACCCACTGGGGTGGCTCACAGCACTCCCCCAGATAGGTTAGAAGGGGCTGCTTCACTGCAGGGAGAGGAAGGGAGCGGAAAGGGAGGGAAGGAGGGAGGGAAAAGAAGGGAGGGAAGAAGGGAGGGAAATTTGGTCCCCCCACTTTTTGAACCAAAGTTACGCCTATGACTTCAATCTCGTCATAAGAAGCATCCACTTGAGTTTGCAATAAAATCCGAAAGTGGAAGATTGGAAACAGGTGATTTGGAGCGATGAGATGAAAGTCAATAGACCGGGTTTTGATGGGTGCAAATGGGTCTGGAGGACTGAAGGGGAAAAGGGGCAAATGGATCGATAATTGAAGGAACTGTCAAGTTTGGTGGAAGAAGCCTGATAATATGGGGTTGTTTCACAGCCAAAGATGTTGGGTACTTGACCAGGTCTGATGTTGTTCTAAATGCTGAGCGCTATCTTTGTGGATCCTACAAGATGTGTTACTTCATATACTCCAGTACTATGGGTCTGAAAAGGACGATAGAGTGTTTCAGCAGGACAAAGACTCAAAGCATACATCAAGTTTGGCAATGAAATAATTAAATAACAATGAAGTAGAGCTGCTGTATTGGCTTCCACAGTCTCCAGACCTCAACCCATTGAAAAAACCCTTTAGGTGGTTGACGAAAAAGCTGTTTATCCCAAAGAGTTGACCATTTTGCATCAAAAATTTAGAAAGTATAGAAGAGACCCGGGGCAGATTTTGGGCAAGAATGCTTGAATCTGATCGAGAGCCAGAAGGATTCAGGGGGTGCTGAAAATCAAAGGTGGATTCACAAATACTAACAAAATAAAAAAAATTAACATTTTGATTTTTAGGAGCAAAATAGTAACGTGCGTTAAGTTAAGAATCTGCAGAACTAGCGATGCTAAATACTTGCAAGTAAAATTTTAGTAAAAGATGGGGAAAGTGTTTTGTCTTAAAAGATGGTAGCTATGTACAAAGCTATAGGGAGGTAAGTAGGGGCCCTGAAAGTCAAAAGACAAAATTTCGTTACCATGTTGTGTCAGGGGTGAATCCTGGAGGATAATTTTAAGGGGGAAAGCGGTTAGGTTATGATAATATGTGCTGAGACTGTTGCTGTAACTGGAAAGCTGGGTTATTCAGTATCTCACAAAAAGTGAGTACATCCCTCACTCCCCTTTGTAAATATTTTATATCTTTTCATGGGACAACATTGTAAATATGACACTTTAAAAATGAAAGTCAGTGAGCTTGTAAACAGTTAAATTTTTGGGGTGCCCTCAAAATAACTAAAACACAGCCATCAAAAGTGATACACCCCCAATGAAAAATGGTAAATTTTGCCCAAAAGTGTAATTTTTTTTTTGGGGGCCACCATTTTTTCCCCGTACTGCTTTTTCTCTCTTGGGCTTTGGGGGTTCACTAGAGTTCACGGTTGCAGCCCCTGGAATCCTCTCCCCTCCTTATGCGCATCAAGAGCTGGGGGTGTTTGAGACCCTTGTGCTCCTCCCCTTCCCTTTGTGGATGCCCCCAGATGCTCAATAGGATTTTTGGTCGGAGACATGCTTGACCGTCCGCACCCTTTTCCCTCATTTTCTTTTGCAATGCAGTGGGCGTTTGGGGTGTATTTGGGGTCCCTTTTCATGTTGGAATACTCCCCCGGGGCCCCGTTTTTTAAAAGGGGGGGATTTGCACTGTTTGGTATGTTACAGTAATGTTAGCATTATGGTTCTCAATGAACGTGGCCCCACAGGCAGCAGCACTATGCAGTCCCAAACCAGGAACTTCCTCCCCTTGCTTGACTTTGTACTCCCCCATTGGGCTGTCACACAAAACTTGAACCCTCTGAAAAATAAATTTATTTGGTCTCATCAGCCACAGGGCATGGGGTTTCCCGTAAATTTATTTTTTGTGGGCTTTCTTGTGCATTAATTTTAGAAGTGGCTTCCTTCTGGGTTGGGTTGATAGCCATGTAGGCCAATTTGATGTAGTGTGCTGCGTATGGTCTGAGCACTGATGAACTGACCCCTCACCCCTTTAACCTCTGCAGCAATGCTGGCAGCACTCATACAGTGGAGTGAAAAAGTATTTGCTCCCTTGGAGGTGTATTTGGGGTCCTTATCATGTTGGAATACTGCCCTGGGCCCCAGTTTTTAAAGGGAGGAGATTATGCACTGATTGAGTATGTTACAGTACATGTTAGCATTCATGGTTCTCCTCATCTGGTTGCCGTCACACAAGCTTGACACCATCTGAACCAAATAAGTTTATCTTGGTCTCATCAGACCACAGGGCATGTGTTACGGTCTGGAGGTGGATCCACTGGACCACCGCAGGCGATGGTAAGCCCACACCAGGGAGTGGAATCTAAGTGGGACCCGGTATTCACCAGAGCCCGCCGCAAAGCGGGATGGTCTTGCCGGCGGGTTTCCCCCAGGTCACTCCCACGGGCGGGGCTTGCCTGCGGTGGGGGCCCAAAGAGGGGCGGGTACAGTAACGGCAGGCAGGCTCGTGGTCATAGACAGGCAGGAGGTTAGGACGCGGATTGGTTCGTAGACGGTAGACAAGCAGGAGGTCAGGGCAGGCGGCAAGGTTCTAGACGGTTAAACGTAAGCAGAGAGTCGGTACACGGTAAGGCAAGACAGGAACGCTCTGGAACACTTTCACCATGGGAATATACACCAAAGATCCGGCGAGGGCCGGCAGGAAAAGGCCGGACTTAAATAGGAGCATTGCCTATTTACCGGTGCACTGCCCCTTTAATTTTCAAACAGCCGGGCCCGGGCCGCGCCCTAGGGGCGGCCAGCGCCGGGAACTAAAGACAGGCTGAGCAGGAGCGTGGCCGGGTAAGTGAACGCCGGCTGGGACAGGGACACGAGCGACCGAACCCGACGTGCGGGACGGGCTCCGCTGGGAGCAGGGGCACGGGCGCGGGCGCGACTCGGGACAGTGGTCGCAGGGGCGTCCGTGACAGTACCCCCCCCTTGGGCCCTCCCCTCTTGGGCCCCCCTCTCTTACTGGATTGGAGAAATCTCTGGATAAGGCTACGGTTCAGGATCTTCTCCTCCGGCTCCCAAGCCCTATTTTCGGGGCCGAACCCCTTCCACGCCACCAGGAAGGATCGCTTTCCCCTAGTGTTCCTCATGCCCAGCCATTCTTTGACCTCGCCGCCATTGGGCGCATCAGCCACAGATGGGGATGAACGCCCTTCTGGGAAAAAACGATTAAGGACCAGGGGTTTCGTAAGGAGACATGAAACGAGTTGGGGATTCTCATCGTAGGAGGGAGCCGGAGTTTTTATGACACCGGATTGATGCCCTCGAAGGGTCCCAGAAAACGGGGTCCCAGTTTATGTGAAGGCATCTTTAGACGGACATATCTAGACGAGAGCCACACCTTGTCACCTTTTTTGGGTCCATGGGGAACCAGATGGTCTTCATGTCTTGAACCAGTGCGCCCGCCGCCGGAACCTCAGAGGAAGGTTGCGGGGGAGAGGAGGGCGGGATGCAGGCCATACACGATGTAAAAGGGCGCGAGCCCCGCGGACGCGGACTCAAGGGAGTTTATACGAAAACTCCCCCCATGGCAGCAATTTTGGACCAAATCATCTTGAGTGCCGAGACGAAGTGGCGAAGGTAACATCCCGGATTTGGGTTGACCCTCTCCACCTGGCCTTTCGTCTTGGGTGATTAGGGGGAGGAGAAGTGTGTTGACCTGAAGTTGATTGCACAGGGCTCGCCAAAATTGGAGACAAATTGAACTCCCGGTCTGAGACAATTTGCTGAGGGAGTCCATGCACCCGGAACACATGAAGGAAGAATAGCCCCGCCAGGCGGGGAGTGGCAGCCCGGGCAAGGGGAAAGAAATGCGCCATCTTGGGAAGCGGTCCGTTATCACCCAAATAATGGTGTTGCCAGACGACGGAGGGAGGTCTGTTACGAAGTCCAGGGAAATGTTGGACAAGGTTGGTTGGAAGGGGGAGTGGCTGAAGTAGGCCTGCCGGCTTGTGACGTGGCTCTTGTTGCGGGCACAGGAGTCACAAGACGAAACGAAGCCCTTTAAAGTCCCTTTCAAGCTAGGCCACCAATAGAACCGGGATATCGGGTGGAAGGTCCTTGGGGCCGGGATGGCCAGCCACCCAATGAGCAATGTTCCCCATTTTAAGATAGTCTGGGAAAACAGTCGCACATAAGTCCTTCCGGAGGAACCTTCCGGGGGTCCACTGGCGCTGCCGAGATGGGCGCCCTGGTGGGATTATGTGCTCAGGAGAATTATCCTCACCGCCACTCGGAGGCACGGGAGAGGGCGTCAGCTCTCACTTCCCTCTCCCCCGGCCTGAAGTGGATCTGAAATTCGAACCGTGAGAAGAAGAGCGACCACCTAGCCTGCGTGGGTTTAAGTCGCTGAGCCGTCTGCAGATATTGGAGGTTCTTGTGGTCCGAATAGATACGGATGGGAAAACGGGCGCCTCCAGCGATAACGCCATTCCTCCAGCGCCAATTTTATGGCTAGTTAGCTCCCGGTCGCCAATGTGTAATTCCTCTCAGCAGATGAAAAGGGTCTTGGAGAAGAAGCCGCAGTTTACAGTCTTACCCGGGGCCCTTTTTGCGTAAAACTGCTCCGGCTCCGACAGGGGAGGCATCTACCTCCGTGTGAAGGGTTTGTAGAACCCGGACGTGCAAGGATAGAGGCCGTAGAAAGGCGGATTTGAGCTTTGGAAAACGCCTCCTCGCCTCGACCGGCCAGCTCCCGTGGGATTGGCCTGTTTCTTGGTGAGAGCTCTATCGGGGCCACCAGCGTAGAAAATGGAGGATGAACTGGCGTTTAGTAGTTGCAGAAGCCAAGAATCGCTGGATAGCCTTTAGCCCGATGGGCGTGGCCACTGCACACGGCAGACAGTTTTGCTGGATCCATCCGTAGGCCTTGGTCAGAGATGACGTACCAAAACGGAAGGTGGTCTGATTGAAGATGCACTTCTCCAGCTTGGCGTACAGGGGGTTTTTCCCCGGAGACGTCTCGTACCTGACGAACATGGCTGCGGTGGGTTCGAGGTCAGGGAAAAAACACCAGGATTTTCATCAAGGTAGCCCAAACACGCAGGTGTGGAGGAGGTCCCTGAAGACGTCTTTTCACTAGCTCCTGAAAGACGGCAGGAGCATTGCACAGTCCGAAGGGCAACACCAGGTACTCAAAGTGCCCATCCCTGGGGTTGGAGGCCGTCTTGCATTCATCGCCCTTGCGAATTCGGACCAAAATTGTAGGCCCCTCTCAGATCCAACTTAGAGAAGATCTTTGCGCCCTGCAGGCGGTCAAACAGTTCCGGATCAACGGCAGTGGGTAACGGTTCTTACCGTGATCTTGTTCAAACCCGGTAGTCTATGCAGGGGCCCAAGGTACGTCCTTCTTCTTTACGAAAAAGAACCCCGAACCGCGGGGGACGAGGATTCCGGATGAACCTCTCCTGAGATTCTCCTGGATGTACTTGGACATGGCTTGGGTTTCAGGAACCGACAGAGGGTAGACTTTGGCCCGGGGAGGACTGGTGCCTGGCAATAAGTCGATTGGGCAATTGTATGGAACGATGCGGAGGCAGACTCTCGGCTTGTCTCTCAGAGAACACATCGGCATTTCTCCAGGTATTCGGGGGGAGCCCGGGCAGGGCTCCCGGGGGTTGAGCGGAGCAGGATTAGCACCGGGCGAAGGTGCCACCAACAGCACCCCACGACAGTTGGGGAAAGTGGGCCGCAGCCAAGGGAGTCCGGGAAACCGCCGACGAGGAGCGAGGCAACACGTAGAAGGAGATTTCTTCCTTATGCAGCGCCCCACGTGGAGGGACAGTGGCTTGGTGACCAAATGGATGGTGTCGCTAATAGCTCCCCGCTGACGGACGAGATGACAAGCGGTTTCTTTCCCGACGTACCACCGGAAGCCGATTACTGCTTACTAGAGACTGGTGTATGAAGTTCCGCGGAGCCTGAGTCCAGAAACGCGGGGCTTGGAACGTGATGCCAGTCTCTGACACGACCTGCACAGGCATCAACAGGTGTGGAGAGGGGGAGGTTCACTTAGGAATGCCTCTCCCCAGATCCTAGGTACGGAAGTCCCCCAGGCTTGGGATGCTGGGGCAATTTCTCCGAAAATGCTCGGGGTGCCACAGTAGAGGCACAAGTTTTTTTTGCCGACCCCTAGGCCAAATCCTGTTTAAAAAAGACGAGCCCGATCAATTTGCATGGGCTCCTCGGTGGGGGTTGGCGGGTGTGGTGGGGAGGCCTCTGGAACACGGTGCCGGCGAGGAAACCCGGCGTGGTTGGGCTGACAGATGCTCTTGCCCAAGTTCCCTTTCCCCACGTTCCCAAGGAAAACGGTGTCAATGCGGGGTTGCTAAACCGGATCAGGTCACTGAGGGAAGATGGAAAATCTCTAGCGGCCAGGCGTCCTTAACTCGGCTTGAGAGCCCTTTCTTGAAGGTAGCACAAAGCGGCCTCATTCCAAGACAGTTCGGAGGCCAGGGTGCGGAATGTTACTGCGTAGTCTCCTACAGACAGGTCCCCCTGGCGTAATTTGAAGGGCTGTCTCAGCGGAGGAGCACGGGTGGTTCCTCAAAGAGTTGCGGAACTCGCTGAGAAATGACTGTAGATCCGCCGTCACTGGATCGTTTCGTCCCATAGAGGTGTAGCCCTGCCAGGGCTTTCCCGGACAGGGGCCCGACACCGAAAGCCACCTTCGCACGCTCGGACAGGAACTGATCAGTCATCAGCTCCAGTCCCTAGAGCATTGGGTGATGAACCCCCTGCAGAGTTTCAGGTCTCCCTCGAACTTGGAAGGGAGCGACAGGCGAAGCTTGGGCCCCTAAAAGCTGCTTTCGGTGGACGGTGACGAGTTGCTGCAATATGGTGGATAGCTGGGTGAGTTGCTGCGCCTGTTGACCGGTTGCTGAGACTGGCGAGCAACGACGGTCGTCAGATCCGCCAGGCTGGGTAACGGCACCTTGGCGGGATCCATGGCGGATCCTACTGTAACGGTCTGGAGGTGGAAACACTGGACCAACCCCAGGCGATGGCGTAAGCCCACACCAGGAAATGGAATCTAAGTGGGGCCCGGTATTCACCAGAGCCCCCCGCAAAGCGGATGGGCTTCTGCGGCGGGTTTCCACCAGGTCACTACCCTGGGGGGTTTGCCTGCGGTGGCGGCCAAGAGTGCGAGGTACAGTAACGGCAGGCAGGTCTGGTCGTAGACAGGCAGGAGGTAGGCAGGCGGCTCTGGTTCGTAGACGGTAAACAAGCAGGAGTTCAGGGCAGGCGGCAAGGTTCGTAGACGGTAAACGTAAGCAGAGAGTCGTACACGGTAAGGCAAGACCGGAACGCTCTGAAACACTTTCACCATGGGAATATACACCAAGGATCCGGCGAGGGCCGGCAGGAAGAGGCCGGACTTAAATAGGAGCAGTGCCTATTTACCGGCGCACTGCCCCTTTAAATTTCAAACAGCCGGGCCGCGCCCCCTAGGGGCGGAGCCACGCCGGGAACTGAAGACAGGGTGAGCAGGAGCGTGGCCGGGTAAGTGAACGCCGGCTGGGACAGGGACACGAGCGGACCCCGAACCCGACGTGCGGGACGGGGCTCCGCTGGTAGCAGGGGCACGGGCGCGCCTGCGACCCGGGACAGTGGTCACAGGGGCGTCCGTGACAGCATGGTTCCAGTAATTCATTTTTGTGGGCTTTCTTGTGCATTAACTTTAGAAGAGGCTTCCTTTTGGGTTGATAGCCATGCAGGCCAATTTGATGTAGTGTGCTGCGTATGGTCTGAGCACTGATGAACTGACCCCTCACCCCTTTAACCTCTGCAGCAATGCTGGCAGCACTCATACAGTGGAGTGAAAAAGTATTTGCTCCCTTCATTTCTTAATCATTTTCATGTTTGTCACACTTAAATGGGTAGGCAGATAGGTAGGCCCCAACAAAGCAGGGAGGTTTATAGTCCTCTTTTAAATAGGTAGGTATAAGCCTCCTCATTAGGTAGGTTAGTAGCTATATAGGTCCCCTTATTAAATAGAAAGGTATATAGGCCCCCCAGTAGGTAAGTAGGTATATAAACCCCTCATTAAGTAGATAGGTATATAGGCCCTCCTTTAAGACGGAAGGTATTTATATAGGCCCTCTTTAAGTAAGTGTATAGCCCCACCATCCGTAGTTAGATATATAGTCTCCCAGTAGGTAGGTATATGGGGGCCCCCAATAGGTAGGCAGGTATATAGGTTCCCCCAGTGGGTAGTTAAATATATAGGCCCCTCAGAGGTAGGCAGGCTCATAGACCCCTCATTAAATAGGTAGATAAATATCCCTCCAGTAGGTAGGTAGGTAGATATATAGACCTTCCAGAAGGTAGGCATATAGCCATCCCAGTGGGTAGGTATATATGGCCCCAGTAGGTAGGTAGATATATAGAGCCACCAGTGTGTAGGAATATAGCTGCCACCAGGAAGTAAGTAGGCATATAGCGTCCTCCAGTAGCTAGGTAGGTATATAGGAACACCCAGTAGGTAGGTAAATAGAGCCCTCCAGTAAGTAGGTATATAGTGTCCCCCCAGTAAGTAGGTAGCTATATAAACCCCCTTGGTAGGTAGATATATAGGGCCCCCCCAGTAAGTAGGTATATAAGCCCCCTCAGTAGGTGGGTATATAGGGTTACCTTGTAGGTATGTAAGTATATAGAGAACCCCATTAAGTAGGTCATTAATAGGGCCCCACTTAAACATAAAAAATAATACGTACCTTGTTCCACTGCTGGGAAGCTCTCTTTGAAGGTGTATGCCCGGTGCGGGCAACATGACATTATCAAGTTGTCTGCTTTGGAACACTGCTCTCGGCATCTGCAGTAGGGGGTCAGCGGGAAATGGACAACACAGCTCCTTTGCCCGCCTTAGTTTATTACTCTATGTGCGTCCAATGGACACATACACAGTTGAAAACATACACCAGCTCTTGTGGTACAAAAGGGGATTCACCAGCCCCCACCGGTAGGCGCTCTGAGCCAGCACAGCCTCAGTCTGATAGGCTTACTGAAATCATACAAAAAAGGAAAAAATAATAAATATTTTCCATTAATTTTAGCTTAAAAATTAATCCTTTCTAAAAGAAGGATCTGCTGATAATATATTTGTGCCACATACAATTAGACACCATTAAAGGTCTTGTGTGGGCTTTTGGTTTGATGGGTCATAGCTGTTTTAGCAGCATTAAAGGGATTAACATAATATTGTTCAGGTGGTTCTAGCGTTATAGCTGTTAAAGGGGTTTTGCCACGATCTCATTTCATACCTTCTGCATCCAGCTGTTCAGCTCTGTGTGCTCAGAAGGGGGCGTGTGTGATTTGTCTGAATTGCATATCATGAGACTCAGCTGGATGACAAATAGTCTCGAAAAAATGGGATCTCGCAAGAGAACAGAGAGTGACTTTTGATCACTATATTTACTATTTTGCCATAGACAAACTTAAACTCTATCAGTTCTCTATCTATAAAACACTAAAACGTAACTTTTATTATGTATAACTCTTAACCTCTATACACACTATTTAAAAACCTGATTTCTAACCTCACCATTTAACCCTTTCTACTTCTGAAGGAAGGAATAGCTCCTTTTCTATTATCAAGTCTGGTGGAGCACCACCCATTAACAGGAAAGCCTTATATATACAGCAATTTACTAACTCCAGTAAGGGATCCCAAGCCTCCTACTTGGGCAGTCGTCCCTAATCTAATGGACACAAAACAAATAAGGCCCCCTTGTGACACCCTCTGCAGTGGGTGACACTTGTAGACAGAGGTGAGAAATCACAATTTCAAATGTCATGCCTGACCTCCCCGACATGTTTCACCAGCTAACCTGGCTTCATCAGGGGTTAGAGGTCCGGTCCCATGTGGTCTAAGCTCATTTCCTTTTATATCATGTTAAGTACACACCCTATTCAGGTGCTCACCAATTAGCCATCAGAGAATCTACAAAACCCACTCCCCCTACCACTCTCCTGCACGCAGACTAATAATATGTGCTGCTGCTGTCACCATGCTTCCATAACCAACAATCCTCAGACAAGTACACCACCTCCACAACGGGCCAGCGCCCCATCTTACCATGCTGCCCGCGCCCGCGTACTGTATCAATGGACATTTCTGCAATGACTGTGATGGACTTCAGTCTCATTTCTCTCATATTATTGTGTCTGCGGACTAAGCAGAATAGGTGTTACATTCCACAGCACACTACCAGCTTTATCAACTCCCATAAACCCCTTCTCCTCCATGTCTAATATGCATATTCATTGGGAATATATACTCCATTGTACTGTACATTATTGTCATAGTCTCTTCCCATAAAGCACTTCTCCTTTTACCTAATATACATATTCATTTTAATAAAGCTGCAGGCTTTATTAAATACATATTCCATTGTACTGTACACTATTGTCTTAGTCTATTCCCATAAACCACTTCTCTTTTATATCTAATATACATATTCATTTTAATAAAGCTGCAGGCCCTATTGTTAGCCTGCCCTCCCTCCTGCAATTTCACCTCCCACCTTCCCCATTAAAGATTCTTTCTTACAGGTCACGGCTAGCCACCTAATTCATTACATCACAATGGGAGCATGCAAAAATGTTAGTACATTCAAACTCTATTGCATCTGCATACATCTGTACTGCATATATTGTATTTAAAGTTAGCACAAAATCTACGCAGCGAGCAGAAACAATAAATCTATACATAAATAAATGTATACATGAATAGATGGTAATCTACTCCCGAGCTGCGTCTCGCCACAATAACGCGAGTGCATATATCATATGATTCAGCTGCCAACAACCCCCTCATGCACAGAAACAATATACATACATCCCAATTTGTTAAATAGAAACCGTGGCCTCACGTGATCAATACCTATCATCATTACAAAACACAGGGAAAACGAGGGACAACAGGGAGGCAGGGGGTGGGGGGCAGGTGGGAGATGGGAAGGAGGAGAGAAAAAAAAAAAAAACTGTGAACTCTGATGCTACTATAGTCATATATTCAACCGTGCTATGTACCACTGACCGTACTCAATCACATATATCATGTTTCTTCAAAAATTAATATATAGGGAATCAGCAAGATTAAATAAATGCTGAAAATGAAAAGCCTTCATTTAGGCCTTGAGTCTGTATATCCATCTTGCCTCCTCCTGCAACAAAACTACATCCAAATCGCCCTTTCTTTCCCCTAGCTTTTTCACACAGATGCCCCAGAATTTTAGCACCTCTATTTCACCATTATGTACTTCCAAAATGTGTCACCTCTAGTTTTTTTTTTTTTGTAAACAGAATTTTTATTAAATTTTACAATAACAAAAACATATACTAACTGTCCATTAGATGAGATACTACTCGACACACAAAGAAATAATATAAGGCATCATTACTACAGATAAGAAAAGTACTAAGCAATGAAAGTACAAAATAGCACTAATGACATACGTACTTTGGTATCATAATAATAAGAATGAAGCAAAAGAAGTCTTCATCTTCACTAAAGAAAGAAAACAAAAAATAATAAAAAAGTAACCCCCCCCAAAAAAAAAAAAAAAAACAACACAGAACAGTGGTACCCATACGCAGTTATGTATAAGAGGCATAATCACATACACCTATGTAATCAAGTAAGGATAAAAAGTGAAAACAAATCCTGTGCTGATACACTGCTGCGAGATCGCCACACGGCCCCCGTCGTCACCTCTAGATTTAATAGTACTCAGATGTTTCGAGATCCAACGACGAAACTCCTGTATGTTTTTTCCCACATAGATCTTGGGGCAGGTACACATAGCCCCATAAATCACCCCTCTTGTTTTACAGTTGATGAATTGTCTTATCTCAAATCTTCTCTTATCAATGGGATTAACAAAATCTTTAGTTTTCCATATAAATGGACAGAAGGAACAGTTGCCACAGGGATATGAGCCTACCACCGGAGACTGCAACCATGTTTTTTTGCCATCTCCCTTAAAATGACTATGTACAAATTCATCCTTAAGATTTTTTCCTCTTCTATAAGTGACACTAGGATATTTAGGAATCACCTCAGAGAATACTGGATCTGCTTTCAGAATGTGCCAATGTCTTCTAAGTATACCTCTCATTTCATTGGCTCTATCATCAACGGTACATATATAACGAATTAAATCAGTTTTTTCCTTCTTCTTTTTACTGATTAATAAATGTCATCTGTCACTAGTCAAAGCCCTATTAAACGCCTTCCTCAAACATTTTTTTGGATAACCCCTTGACTGAAAACGTGCATTTAACTTTATACATTCTTCCTTAAAAGCCTCTAAAGTAGAGCAATTCCTACGAGCCCTAAGAAGGTGGATGCCAGCTGGAAAAGTGTAACAAACTATTGGTAGCCGTATTTTTCCAAAATATCTTTGTCTGAATCTGCTTGTTTTCATCCAACATAATTTGAAGATCCAAAAATTTTTTTTTCTCTCGATTAATTTCAAACATGAATTTCATTATCATTGAGTCTAGATACAAAATCCATGAATAATTTTTCACTACCATCCCAAAAAATCAAAATATCATCAATAAAGTGCCCCCAAAATAAAATCCGATCTGTGAATATTTTAAAGTATTCAGAAAAAACAATAGCATCCTCCCACCAACCTAAAAATAAATTAGTAAAACTTGGCGCACAGACTATGCCCATGGCTGCTCCCTTTATCGGATGATAAATGGTGCCATCAAACAAAAAATAGTTATGTGTCAAAACAAAATCCAATAGTTGTAAAACGAAATCATTATGTTCCATAAATTGTGTACCTCTTGTATTAAAAAAATACTTGATTGCTTTCAGGCCCAGATCATGTCTGATGTTACTGTATAGGGCTTCTACGTCTAAACTTGCAAGAAGTGTACTCTCACTCACCACTAGATCGTTAATTCTCATCACAGTGTCCTTCGTATCTTTAAGATATGAAGGAAGGCCAGTGACAAAGGGCATCAGTATACGATCAACATACGTGCTGGGTCCTTGTGTTAAATTGTTTCTACCTGAGACTATCGGTCTTCCTGGTATTGGCACAACCTCTTTATGCACTTTTGGTAATGCATAAAAGGTAGCAATAGTAGGATTCACATTTAACATAAATTTCTTCTCCTCCTCAGTAATTAATTTTTTCTCAATTCCCAGGTCCAAAATCCTTTTTAAATCCTTCAGACACTCATTGGTTGGATCTTTTGGAAGCCTCTCATATGTTTCTGAATCATCAAGTATTCTCTCAACCATTGCTCTATAGTCACTTTTATTAAGATGACAATATTACCACCCTTGTCACTGGGTTTGATTACTATCTCCCTGTTAGATTGTAATTCTGCAATAGCTAGTTGTTCCTCCCATTTTAATTTTAAAGAAGATGGTTGTCGTCTGAGTCCTAGTTTCTTTACATCTTGTGTTACTACTTCCATAAACGTATCCAATAAATTATATTGTGATATCGGAGGTGTATTCCTAGATTTTGGTTTCAAATTAGTCAAGGGTATATCTAGAATTATGGGGTCTCCTTCACCTCCAACCTGCAATTGTTCAAGATCACCCAATGTTTTTTTCCTCTAATTTCCTAAAGGTTTGCTCATCATTATTTTTCATTTTATGAAATTTATGTAAAGCCAACCTTCTAGCAAAGAGATTAATATCTTTTACCCATGAGAGGATAAATTAATCACTTGAAGTGCTCCATCCTTTGTTATTTCTGATAATTCCCCTTCTCTCGATCCCTCAAGAGAATCCTTGGTTGTTCTAAAAAAAGTGGATGCATTTGCATTTTTGAATGCTCCTGAGATTGAGTTTGCATTCTATTCATAACCTGTCCATTTCCTGCCACTGGTGGAGTATTTGTATTGCCATTTGAAATCATTGCCTGTGCTCCCATACCATGGGCCACTACACCAGCCGAATGACATCACCATGCCTTTTCTCTCTCTAGTGAAAGAAAGGTCTGTTTATGTATATAATTGTAAGTAACTACACTCTAGCTCAGAGGTAGCATTTTTGCTTTACAGCACAAGGGTCCTTGGTTCAAATCCCTGCAGGAACTTAACCTGTGGATTTTTTTCCTCTTTATCAATGCACGTACCTCATTGAGGGTTCTTTTTTTTTATTTGCACTGTTTGACCTATTACTAACTAGTCCAAAGGACAGGAGTAGAATGACAGCCCCCGGGTTTGAACACTCAGTAGCTACCTGAAAAGAGAGGTGATGTCTGAGCATGTGCGACCAGGACTGAAGAGCTCACAGCCCTGCTCGTACCCCCTGGAGATGAGCTGTAAACAATGGATCACAAAAGGAGCAGCTAAACAAAAACGGTGCAGAATTTTAAATAATGATGAATGGTGAAAATGTTTATTATTTAATTTTCAAACTTCCCACGTCAATTTTAGTTCATGGCAAAACCCCTTTAAGTGTAGTTTGAAAATGCATATATATGCTATATAGTATATTCTAGAGTCAGCTTTTAAAATGTATTGTCCTTGATTTAACATTTCTATTTAATTTGTCATGGGAGATGCTACATTTTTGGTATGTGGAGGTATCTTAGATTGCTTACCATTGAGGCATTTCATTACACATGTACATGGATATAGCGAATCTATGAACAGCTGAATACATAAAATGTGTTGTGCATTCAGCTAGCAAATATACGGTGTGCCTTGCAGAGATGCAGCAATTCCCATACTAAGAAAATAAATGATGTTTTTAATCCAGGAAAATGCCTCCAAGCAGAAATCAAGTCTTTATTCTGATGATTTTTCCAGCGCTGGAGCTTCTATAATATGATAAACTGTTCTGCTTCATGTTCTTTCTAGTTTTGATCTGCAACACTATATTTTATAGAAACTAGTAACATTACAATTATTTTTAACAGTCACAGAAATACACAAATAGATAGTTAATCATATACAGTAGAGTAAAAAAGTATTTGTCCCCTTCCTGATTTCTTAATCTTTTTGATGTCACACTTTGTCATTCTTAAATGTTTCAGATCACCAAACAAATTTAAATATTAGACAAACATAACACAAGTAAACACAAAATGCAATTTTTAAATGAAGGTCTTTATTATTAAGGGAAAAAGTTATCAAAACCTACAGTGTAAGATGTACCTGGGGCAGGTGAACAGGGAAGGAAGACAGCTCGTGAGACCTGAGTTAGGGCCCCCCCAAGTCTGTCCATGCCTACTTGCCTGACCGGCTCTAGATGACCGGCGGCAACTGGGTGACAGTCCCTACCCTAGGTACGTGCATACTGAAAGTCAAAATCAGACAAACAGAAAAGGGAAGTACGATGGACCGAGTCAAAACCAGAGCAGGCAAAGATGTTCAAAAATGTAAGGCAAGAGAGAGTCAGAAGAGCAGTCAAAAGAACAATAAACCAAAAATAACAAGATAAAGAGCACTCCAGATCAAAACAAGTCTATCACCAGCAAGGACCAAGTGTCAGGGGAGCTATTAAATAGGAAGCCAGGGACCCTGTCCAGAACGTGATTGACATCGGCATACTGGAGAGAGACTAATGGTGGAGAAGTCCAGCCAGTTCCAGCCCATCCAGCAACTGCAGACGGGTGTGTCAGGAAAACAGTTAACACAGTCAGAATGTCTAGGGTGGTGTACAGACTGGAAAAGCAAGAGGAGATTAACAGCGCATCCTCTGCCATACTTTGTAGATAGAGGATATTGCAGATGCCCTAAAGGGCACAGATGTGATATACCGGACCATGTTTGAAAACATAATTTCTCCCTAAACCTAATAACTGGCGACCCTTAGCAGCAACAACTGCAATCAACCAATTGTGATAGCTGCCAATGAGTCTTTTACAACTCTCTGGAGGAATTTTGGCCCACTCATCTTTGCAGAATTGTTGTCATTCACCCACATTGGAGGGTTTTTGAGCATGAACCGCTTTTCTAAGGTCATGACACAGTATCTCAATCGGATTAAGGTCAGGACTTTGACTAGTAAACAAAGTCTTAATTTTGTTTTTCTTACGCCATTCAGAGGTGGACTTGATGATGTGTTTTGGATCCTTGTCCTGCTGCATAACCCAAGTGCGCTTCAGCTTGAGGTTGTGAACAGATGGTCTGACATTCTCCTTCAGGAATTGTTGGTAGACAGCAGAATTCATTGTTCCATTTATCACAGCAATTCCTCCAGATCCTGTCATAACTTCTTGTGATAGTCCAGTTTACTTGTTATTTTGATTCCTAAAATTATATATGCTTCTCCTTTCCTGATTTGTAATATATGTTGTGGCAGAGCGACCTTAGCCAGTCGCAGGGTTCTGTCACTAGGTGACTTACAGCAGGAGACCTGCTGCAGACGTGCCACAGAAAACCTGGTTTAGGTGGGGAAAGGCAACCATTTAGCGTCAGTAACCATAGGTTACTGACACATGTAGCTAGTATGGCTGCTATGCGGCTAGTGATGGGTTACCTTTCCCGGGACAGTCATAGCGTTGGGTGGGAGGACATCCCCATGTTCCAGGACAGGCTTTTGGCAGGTCGCTGGAGGCCTATAAAAGCCTGGTACTCCAGGTGTCCTGGGTGCGTGGTTTGCTAGCTGGCAGTGCAGCAGATGAGCTGGAGAGAGGCTCTATCCCCCCCGGAGGCTCGAGAGAAGCTGACAATAAGGACTCTCGTTTTTGGGGTGCTGTGCAGTAGGCACAGACCCCTGGTAGTCGAGGGTTAAACCCGTATATGTTTAGTTAGTGGCCAGACGGCCAAGGTTATTTTGATGTGTTTTGTTTTACTGTAAACAGTGTGCCGCAATAAAGCTGGCTAAGGCCAGTTAACACAGAAGCTGGGTGTCAGTGTGCCAATACCTTTCTACCAAGAACAGTGATCCGAGAGCTAAGCTACCCCCAGGACGGACCAGTATGGCATCCAGATGAGAGTGAGGCGTCACAATGTATACCACTTCATACACCAACAATTGCTCTTCAAGTTTCTCCTTTTCCGATTTGTAACAAATAACTTTATACACCAACAATTGCTCTTTCAAATTTTACATATAACTATACATATATCTATGCAATGCAATACACCTTTTGCATGTAACATTGTCATATAGGATCTTTCATTTCAACTGATCCAAAATATTTTTGAGTCCACTCGCACTTCTTTCAATCAATCTCTAATATAGAATACAAATGAAACATAGCACCTGATTTTTCACACTCACAATCTCACCGGACCATTCTCTTCATCTCACATCACCTTTCCGCTATCCTGTACTAGTTATTCTCCACTTTGCTTTTTTCTAAGTCCATAGACAGGGGTGTTGCTAGGCAGTTTTATCCTGACTACAAGACCAGGATAAAACTGCTGGTGCCCCAAACCTCGTCGGGCTCCGGGTCGCTGCCGTGGGCCTGGAGCACCGATGGTCTGTACAACTATATGTGCGTCAGGCTTCTGTGGAGCAGAGAACATTCGCTCTCTGCTCCGCGGAGTTACCCAGCGAGCCATCACAGGCAGTGTGAGTGTGTCATCATGCTGCCTATGCCAGGAAGAAGACGAAGCCGAGCGGGAGCAGTGGAAATGTGAGTATATACATTTTTTATTTTATTACCTGCCTAGAAATTTACTGGGGCCATATTACTCTGCCTAGCAATTTACTGGGGCCATATTACCTGCCATGCTAAAATGGGGGCCATATTACCTGCCTAGCAATTTACAGGGGCCCCTATTACCTGCCTACCTATACTGGGGGACCTATAACCTGCCTAGTTATACTGGAGGCCCTATTACCTCCCTACATGTACTGGGAGTCCTATTACCTACCTATTTCTACTGGGGGGCCTATTACCTACCTATATGTGCTGTGGGGCCCTATTACCTACCTGTATGTACTGGGGGCCCTATTACCTACCTATATGTACTGGGGGGCCCTATTACCTACCTATATGTACTGAGGGGCCCTATTACGTACCTAAGTATACTGGGGGCCCTATTACCTATGTATACTGGAGGTCATATTATCTATATATACCGTGGGCCCAACTAACTATATATACATATCTATACAATATCCTATCTACAGACTGGGGAACCCTATTATGTATATATCTACCTACTGGGGAACACATAACCTTTATACCTACCTACTGGGGGACATATAACCTATATACCTACCTACTGAGGAGACCTATATACCTACATACTGGGAGGGGGTCTATAAACCTACCTAATGGGGGCTTATAAAGGAACAATATGTGACTCCCCATCCCCCACAGCAGACACTGGCTTTTCTATCATACCCCCAGTAGGTAGGTAGATATATATGTGCTGGAAAAGTGATTATACTAAAATGTTTGTGTGGTAAATTCTGCAGAGACGAGTCATGGCCAGGAGAATTCATCATGGCAGTCTAGGCCAGATGGAGAAGAGAAGGGAAAGTAAATGACTCCGATCAGGAAAGACGTCTCCTGTAAGTCAATAAATGTAATTGCAGTGTAATCACTTATATTTCTGCAGAGCGCCTACATACAACTAGTAACTACCACTATATGGTCATTGTATGGTATTAATATAAGTCTTCAGAACCTCTGTACAACTGATGTCACATGTGGGGGTCACGTTTGGCCATGGTCTGGCAGTATTATTTTAGCCTTAAGTAGTAATAGTTTTTGGATCTTAGTATTGTTATTCTGGGAGTGCCCTTTGCCGGAGTTTGTTGAATCCCTTTCGCATGAACTTAAAGACTCCGTACCCGGGGAAAAAATTTAAAGCACACGTCCGTGCTTTTGGGCTCTTCCCTGGGGTACACACATGTTGCGGCCATCCAGGAGGCCTGGCGCCTTATGAATTTGCTTTTAAGGACGCTCTATGGATCTCCAAGGAACCGCTGGTTCTACACAGTGAGAGGATGTCGGGGGAAAGATTGTCGAAGGCTGATCCACAGCCAACCAGGGGACATTATATTTAATGCTTAATTGTTATTGCTTATTTGTTTTGATATCTGTCCTTTCCAAAACCCTCTTCCCTCAATGTGTCTGTGCATGTTCATTTTAATAAGTTGGGGCCCTTTTTGTGTTTCCCCCCCCCCCCCCCCCCCCCTTGCACACCAGTCCCCACTTCCCCCCACTAACCTTTTCCTTTACACAGGTCTAAAGCTAGTAGTTATCATTACAGTAGAAATGTGTATGGATGATAGTGTAAAATTGCATGCTAGTACTAGTATAGATTAGCATGGGATTTACATAAATCCCTAGTCTGTAGGAATATTGAATATTGATTGAATGTATGCATAAATGTGTGTAATTTATTCACAGTTTTTTGTTTAGTAACAATGATTTGTCTAGTATATTTGCTCCATGTATAGGTATATTTTTTGGTGACTTATTTACAAGGTATTACACTGTCATACGTAGGTGGGTGCTTTTGAAAAGTAAATTTGTCAGTGCTGATTTTCATTGTACAGTAAGTGCTGAGGTGATGGACAGGATCTAGGTGGAATATGCATAAAAAGTAGTGACAGGAACATAAGTTTTTTCTCTGTAAAAATACATGTTACAGTTCACAATGTGGTTGAAAAATGCGTGTGGAACCGCCCCACTGGGGCAAAACGTAACACAAAGGGCTCTGGCCCCCGGGTTTGGGATCCTAGCAATTTTTCCTGTCCATAGACATGCACATTAGGGGGACATGTCTGAAAACTGTCTTGATCTCAGACTTTTCTTGTTGCCCAATTCAACCAATCAGCATTCCCCTTTCCTTTCATATAGAGCTCTGAAAAAATGAAACGGGAACGCTGATTGGTTGCTATTGGCAACAAAAAAGTCTTAGACCAAGACAGTTTTCAGAATTGTCCCCCTTAGTTCCAGCTTGTTCTGCTGGGATCTGAGGTGCGCTGGAAATGTCATGCGCAGTTCCTCTTTCCAGCAAGACAATGCGATTCACGCCGCTCAATCAGGTGCTAGATACACAGAGGCATCATTTGTGCATCATGAGCACATCCAAGCCCAGTTAACAGTGCGATCGTAATGATCATGTTAGCCCTGTCACTTACCTCTGTTTAAATTATACGTTTCTTCAACATTTTTCATTGATAATGTATATTTCTACAATATATATTTTATTTGCAAATGTATTAATGTAATGTTTGTGAATTTGAATTATTGTTCATCCATGTCAGCCCCTCAGGAACAGTCATGAAGCACTCCCTTTTTTTCTTTTAAAGAATACCTCCAAAATTGTATTGCGCACACGAGCCTGAGTTAACCGGCCAAGGGTCGCTGGCAAAGGCCACTC